>PVJH01019689.1:0-42225 GCA_004026705.1 Nesogale talazaci
TGAACCTCTATCCCAGTGGGCCGCAGTCCCGCGCACAACCACTATGCCACCAGGGCTCAGCCCTTCATCTTCTCTCTCTTGATCAGAGTTCTTCTATGAAACCTTCTAATCAAAATGTTTTCTAAAGGCAGCTGGATACCATACAGTTCTTCTGGTCTCAAAACAAGGGTAACAATTGTCAATGGAGACAAGTAGGCATATGTTTCATCTCCTCCTCTCATTCCCAACTCTCCTTCTTCTGATATGTTTCAAGGTGAATGTATACCTGGTGGTGTACTTTGGATGACCTTTTAAAGCTTTGAAGACCTCACAAGGAACTCAGAGATAAAACAGAAGTACTAAATATGTTATAAGGCCAATTAGATGGAAGGTCCCCAGAAGCCATTTCCCTAAACCTCCAAACCAAGAAACCAACTCCCATAAATAGAAGCAGTAGTTTTTTTTTTTGAAGGCGGTGTCATTGTTATCAGTATATCTATCACACACTTTTTGTCAATTCAACTTTTTACAGGTGTATAACTGATTGACAATTGCAATAACTGACTGTGCAACCCTACCATTAATCAATGCAATTTCTTCATCACCCTTGAGCTCATTGAGTTGATCACAACACAGAGCAACACAGTAGAACTGCCCCTGTGGGTTTCCCAAAATTGTAAATCTTTATGAGAATAGAAAATCTCATTTTTCTCCCAAGGAGTGGATGATAGGTACTAATTGTTGATCTTGCAATTAGTAGCCCAACTCATAACACACTAAGCCAACAGCAGACAGCCTCAAATTCCACCCCACTGCACCCCCAAGGAACACTGGTGGACTTGAACCATCCACCTGCAGGTTAGCAGTCCAAGGTGCAGCTCACAGGGTCACCTGCAATTCCTTTGTGCAATTCCTTCGTGTGTTTTGAAATCAGGTTTCTTGCCTTTCTATATAAAGTTAATGACTGGTTTTCCTATTTCTGGAAAGAAGACAGTTGGAATTTTTATTGTGATTATGTGAAATATAAAGATTGCTGGGTAGTAATTACATCTAAACAATGTTCAGTCTTCCTATCCATGACCAAGGAACATCTTTTCATCTGTTTACGCCTTATTAAATAGTATTATATAATAGTTTCATTGTATCAATCCTTTATAGTGTTTTATAGTTTCCATGGAATAAATCCTTCACAACGCTGGCTAGATTTATTTCCAGGTACTTAATTCTCTGAGGAGTCCTGGTGGTGTAATGGTAACATGTTGGACTGGTAACTGTAAGGTGAGCAATTGAAAACCATATCCTCTCTCTCCGAAGAAGAAGGATGAGGACTTTCTACTCCCTTACAGAATTATAGTCTCAGAAACCCACAGAGGCAATCTACCTTGTCCTGTAAGATGGCTTGAGTCAGAATTGACTTCATGACAGTGTTTGGTGTTGGTCTATTTTAATCTCTTAGATGCCATTGTAAGTGGAACTGTTTTCCTAAGTTTTCCCTTCATATACCTCATTGATAGTATGTAATCCAGCTGATTTGTGTGTTGATTTTGTATGCTACAACTTTGCTAAATTCTTCTACTAGTTCTGAAATTTTGTTGAGATTTTTCTATAGTTTAGATCATACACTTTTTTAAAATTAAAAGATCATTTTATTGGGGGCTCTTAGAACTCTTGTTACAATTCATACATCAATTGTATCAGATTAGATATATTGTCAACATTCTTTTCTAACATTACTTTCTATTGAGCCCTTGGGGTCAGCTAATTTTCCTTCCCACCCCCCTTCGTGGGCCTTTGATAGATTATAGATTATTATTATTTTCATATCTCACACCCGCTGCTGTCTCCCTTCCCCTCTGGTTTCTGTTGCTCTTCCCTCTGGAGGGGTGTGTGTGCCATTCATTGTGATTGGTTTCTCCTTCTTCCCTACTCCCTTCCCTTTTGGTATCAACCCTTCCCATTCCCGTTCCTGGGTTCCGTGTGGCGTGAGAGTTTTCTCTTGCCTACACCTATGTACATGCTCCTGTGCAGTCCATAGTGGGAAGCAGCACTGGGGTCATGCTATTGAAGGGTGAGGAAGCCTCCAAGAACAGAGGTAGACTGCATGATCCATTGGTGCTCTAATGCACTCTGATTGGCTCGTTCCTTCCCTGGACCCCTCTGTGGAGGGGTGTGCCATGGTCTACAGATGGACTTGGATCTCTGCTCCAACCATCCTCTTTCTCACCAAAATGCTTTTGTTTGTTTCGTTGTTGTTTGTCCTGAATCTTCTGATGCCTGTTACCTGGAGACCAGACACTTTAAAAGTCAAGCAGATGGCAAGGAAAACATATTGATCATCATAATGTCAGTGCAGTACTCCTAAGGAAGAAAGATCTGGGATAAGTCAGAGCCACTAATACTGTGTGGTTCCCACAGGCTTTGGAAGACTGTGGCTTTCACACTCTGAAGTCTTCCTTTGAACTGGAAAAGGCCACCTTATTCCTGGTGTGAGTGTATAGGAAAGGCTCTCTCTTATCTTGTTTCTGAAGAAGTCTCTGTGATTTGGACAGAGCGGAGAACAGGAGGAGGAAAAAGAACTATCTTTCTGTATTTTTAAAAGAGGGTTTAAGTGGTACAGAATAAAGCCTGTTGCTATGGTTATATATAAACATGGATAAATATTCCTGTGCTGAGGATTGGGGTGTGGGGGTGGGAGACATGATTCATTTTTTTGGAGTTAAAAATCAGATGGTTCAGCCTTCCCCCTCAGATCCCCTGAAACTCAGCCTAGGGGAGGGATGGGATTATCTTATTTGAAAATAAATAATAAAGGTGTCAATGGCCTTGAGCTTGGTTACGATTCTGCTTTCTCAAAGCCCTTCTGAGATGACTTGTGATGCTTGGGAAAGACCAGGTATTTGGCCCCTAGCTGGTGGGAGTAAGTGTGTGGCATGCCTTCCTGGGGACAAGGGTGCAGACCTTGGACACTGGGTTCCATGGTGTCAAACCCTTGGGATTTTCCCAGCCCAATCAGAGAGGGTGGCCCCCTTTGTCCCACTGCCAGAGCCCTGAGGTCCTGGCACTGAGGGTGAGCTCCAAGGGAGGGGCAGAGCCTGTTGTGCCCCAACAGAGCTCAAACCCCAAACAAAACAATGGAAACACCGCCATTCTCCTGGCTCCAGATCCTCTGGCCCCTACCCAGAGGCCCCCACCCCCTTGAATCCTAGCCAACCCTGGAAGACTCACCCCTAGGTGAGGCAGTCTCTGACATCTCCTCTATGAGCTGGGAACTAATCTTGATGTGAGGGAAGAGATGCCTGGCCACACACAGGCTGGGAAGCACATCATAAATCACCTTCCCAAGGGTGGGGACCATGTCCCCAGGGCCCTTGTGCCTCCTAGCCCCCATGGCTGCCAACAACCATTATCCCAAATCCCCACCGCCACCCTCTTGTATCCCTTGCACCTCCCCAGCATCCACAGGCAAGGAGGACCCTAGAGATAAACACGTGCTGTTGGAATGTGTTCAGCTATCTCCGTGGCACTGTTTCTCTCTTGGGGGAGGACCTTGACTGACAGATTGGCCCAGAGGTGCTGAGCTGAGGCTGTGTGCATGTCTGAGCGGAGGCGGGGGTGGGGGGGACTATATTGGGGTATGGGGGAGGAAACTGCACTGAGGCCTAACTATTCTGGAAAGATTCTAACTCCTAGCATTATGACATCTTCCTCTCTCCACCTTTAGACAGAGAGAACTGGACTCAACCCTTATAGTTTCAACACCAGGAGAAGAAACAGAGAGGATGGCGTGTTGGGAAGCCTCCAGGTTTCTGAAGAAAGGCTCACTGGCTTTTAACAGAAAACCTTTGGACTGGCCAAGGAGTGGAGGAATTGTCTCTAGTCCTACAAGGCCCCGTGAGCTTTGCTTCTTCAAACAAACGGCGTCTCTCTCGCTCTTTATAGAGGCAGCAGTGGAGGCCCCAAAGGCTGGTCAGTGTGTTGTTCGAAGAGGGCATCCTTGTTTCCAGGAGATGAGTCTCTGGGTGGTGCAAATGGTTAGCAAGCTTGGCTGATAACCTTTGAGAGGTTGGCGGTTCAAGTCCACCCAGAGGTGTTTCTGAAGCAAGCTGGGCCTCTTCTACTCCCAAATGAATCAGTCATTGCAAACGCCATGGAGCACAGCGCTACCCTGACTCGTGGGTGGCTGACACCAGGGCAGCTGGTGGTGGAGCGCAGGGCAGCACTTGTTCTACTTGGCCGCAAACAAGGGGGGGAGGCAGGGAGGGTGGGGGCTTGTCCTAAGGGAGCTAACAAAAATGCCGAGAAGCTCAGACGGAAGGAGTTTGAGCAGTATCCACGGTCATAGACCTGCCATCGCTTTTATCCTTGGTGCTAAATGAAACCACCGCCCTCAGGAGGCCCATGGCTGCTTCCGAACTCATGGGGCTACGAGAAAAGGCTCTCGGCTGGGCTTTTGCTGGAGCGCTGATGGCATAGTGAGTGGGCAGCTAATCACGAGGTTAGCAGTTCAAATCCATCAGCTGCTCTGGAAGGGAGAGGTGAAACAGTTTGGTCCCGTTGAGAGTTGCACTGCCGTGGGAATCCACAGGAGCAGGTAGGACAGGGATGGCGGTGATGTGAGTTCTACCCTGTCTTACAGGGTCGCCAGGAATCAGAAAGCGCTCCATGGCAGTGGGTTTAAGACTTATTTTTAGCGGAAAGGAAAGCACAGGAGGAAGCAATGGCAGGGTGGGGTTTGGAGGAAACCCCACCAATGAGCGGGCAACAGTATCTAAACTGGATGCGACATCCCACTGCCCTTCAGGTTCTGAGCAACTCAGGAGGAATTTCAAGTGGTAATTAGGTTAGTCTAAACAAATAGCACTTACCGCCTAGGGGCCCCCCTCACCCCCCCCCACCAAAAAACCCCTCCCTACTTCCATCAAGTCTATTCTGACTCACAGTGAGCCTAGAGGACAGGGTGGAAGCGTCCATGTGAGTTCCCCACAGTGAAACGCGCTCTGCCGGAATGGAAAGCCTTATCTTTCTCTGGAGGAGCCAACAGTGGTTTTTGAACTGCTGACCTTAAACTTAACAGCCCAACCTCTACGTCCCCAGGGCTCCATCACCAGAGCCCTTCCCTGCTTCTGTCTGCAGCTGTGGCCCGTTACGATGGTGTCTAAGCAGTGGGCTCGCTGCTGCTGCTGCTGCTGCTGTTTGGGCAGCAAACATTTCCATTTTGCAAACACTTAGCAGAAAAGCAAATATTTTTCAGCGACAAAGAGCATCTGGGGAATGCCAGGCACAGCTAAAGGAAAGCCTCGTGACATCTGCGTATACACATCCCAGCCGAGAAGTCGTGTTGGTGTCGTCAGTGGCTTCTGGGTTGGGCTGCTGCCCTCAGGGTCCGCAGTTTGAAACTCCCAGCCTGGCTGAGAGGGGAAAGACGAGGCTTTCCACCCCCTGTGAACAATTCCACTCTGGGAAACCCAGAGGGGCAGTTCTTTCCTGTCCTGCCAGCTCGCTTGGAGTCAGAATCGACTCCATGGGAGTGAGAAAGAAAACGGGAAAACAGCCTGGTTGATGTGAGGAAAGGTTCTTGCTCCTATGTCCCTCCTGGGGACATCTCGCTAGATCTGACCCTCTAGAGATCCAGTGCTGGCTTCCTTAAAACCTTACTGTGGGCTCACGGAAAGACCGGAGGCCAAGAAGCATGGGTTGGACCTCTGTTCCATCACTATAAATAGGCCTGGCTCTCACTTATTGAAGGCTTCCCTTGTCAGACCCTGTGATAGGGCGGCTCCTATCCTGCCTGAAACAAAGAACAAAAACTCATTCGTGTTACATACCACTTGGTCCTCTCCAAGCTCCTGGCTGGTGGTGGCCTGCCAGGGCGAGACTCGTTAACCAGCTACCTGCTTCACCTTCCATGGCCATGGGCTGAAGAGAAAAAGAGGTCAGGTCTCAGGTTTGGCTTACTGCATATTTGTTTCCCAGGCTGTCTCTTGGGGTGTCAGAGAACTGTCCTAGCCCCGATCAGATGTCTCCCTGCGATGTGGTAGAGATTTCAGCCTGGGGGACACACAGAAGCGCCAGTCCTGACGGTGAGAGCAACTGGTCTGAGGGTTTCTGCTTGGCCAGAAAGGCAGGATCTTTTCTAGAGCCTCGGGGGGTGGAGGCTGAGTGGGCAGCAGCAGTTTAGATGGGGAAAAAGCCTCAAGTTATCAAGAGGAGAGACCCACAGCCAGGAGACACTGTCACCATGTAAGGCAGCAAGATGCAGATGGAAGGATAGGCGCCACACATGCAAAGGGGGCTGGGGTGCTTCGTGCCCTCCCTCTCTGTGGCTTTGGACAGGTTTTCTTTGCTGTGATTATTACCCATGAATCATCAGCCATCGAAAATGACTGAGACAATAGAAAGTGAATAATGAATTTTCCACATGATCTTTTGTGTCTCTGCCCGGAGGGCTTTAGAAATAACTTGCATTTTAATCTTTTCTGACTTAGAATCATCGAATTTGAGAGTTGAAAGGGACCTCAGAGAGGATCAGGGCAACGGGGCCCTCACTGAAAGACTGGATGTCAATGTCTGCATCGGGACCTCTGCTGCGACTCTAAGAAGGGCCGGGGTTGTGGGCGTGTTTAGGTGCCTGGGGTCGGCTCCAGCTCTCAGAGACTGTGTGTGTGATGCTGGCCCCTGAGCTATCCTATTACCACCCTTCCTCCAACAGAGACAGGGACCACGACACTCCAAGCAGGGCATGGGGGAGTCGGCACAATGACCAGGGCCAGGCTGGCTCCAGACTCCCTGCCCCACCCAGGCACTCCATTGTCTCACTGTGTGGCATTGCACATGTCATGTAACCTCCCTGGGGCTCAGTTTTCTCCTCCGTGGTCTCTGATGTTTTATAGCCTCTCAACAGTCTGTGTCTGCAGCCCAATCATCTGTTCCGAGGGAGGGAAGCATAACATGGAAACGCTCAATTATGAGGCCACCTACCTTGCTAATAGCAGAACTTACCCAGGAATTCAAAGCCACCCCTTGTCTCCAGGCGAGGTATGCTACCTGCCCATCTCACATTGGCAAGTAAATCTAGAGGAACCCACCTCTCTGTCTTAGATTAGAGGTGTGTCTGAGCAAGGCCAGTGATAATGCCGGCACTCACTTCTTTGGGGCTGACTAGCTTTTGGGTGGCCACCACCCGGCTGTCACTGGAGGCTTGCTATGAAAGCTGTAGAGCTTTCAAGGCGAGACAGATCAGGAAGAAAGGCCTGGCAACCAACTTCCCGGAAAAAAACAAAACAAAACCAACCAGCGAAAGCCCAATGAATCACACCGTTCACACTTGCTGTCCATGGGACCGCCACGAATGTGGACAGAGCTAATGGCCACCAGCAACAGCAAGAACCTTCCCCCTACCTGTCTCTCTGCGGCGTGTCTAATCCGGCAGTTGCTGGAGTGGTGATGGAAACAGTCGGTCCACTCCTAGGCAAGAGAGAGCGTGGAAACATGGTGTCCTGGGCGGGCATCTTCCCTGCGCGTGATTCTTCCTGCGTGTCTTCACTATACACGCATTCTACCACTCCTCACCCGACTTCCTCCGCGGGGACGGCGGCCCCCATTCTGATCCTCTCCTCTCCGTCTTAGCATCCTGCAAAGACTGAGTGCGATGGCGGTGGGCGAGGAGGCAAGAACGCCAGCTGTGCTCTGGCAATCAGGACCTACCACCTTGGCTGGCAAACCCCATCGCAGGCTCCCCCCTACTGGAAAGGAGATTGGAACAGGGCGGGGTGTCAATAAACAAATCTTTGGCGCGCCTGGGAAGCGCGAAGGAGGGCCTCCTGGGTGAGGCTTTACTCTCCGCGCAGGCGTGTGCACAGCCCGCACACTCTCCAATGAGCTCTCCCCCGCTGGCGAGTGGAAAATTAGCTTTGGCAGGTGGAGACTGGGCGACAGGTGAGGGAGCCAGCAGGGTGTCCGTGGTGGGGGTCTACTGTTGCGGTTTGCTGGTGTGGCCAGCAGGATCTCCTTGGCCCCTCTCCATCCCTGATTTGTATGGCAGGCAGGCAGTGGAAGGGACTTGGAGAGAAGGCGACTTCTCTGGAGGGTGGGGGAAAGGCCCAGTGGCCTTTGGAAGCTCGGGTGGGCCTGGCAGGAGGGCTGTGCGCAGCACGTTGTGAAGTGAGCAATTTCTCGACGGCCCACGTGGGCGGCCCAGTGTTGTTTCCCTGGTGGGGGGAGAATGAGATGGCGCTCCGCAGACGAGAGCCCGGAGACGGCTGCCATATGGTGTGATGTTGGAGACCGTATGTGTCAGGCCAGGAAAGTGGAAGGCCTACCGGTCTTCTTCTGACCAGCCCTGCTGCCTGGCTCTGCCTGACTACAGGCCGCCTGGTAATCTCTCCCGCCTCCATCTCTCTCATTACAAACCAATCATCCCCCCCCACCCTCCTCAGGTGTGGTGCAGGGTCACTGGGTAAATGTCCCCTGCCTTGTGCCCAGTGTGGGTCCAGACAGCCAGGGAGGGTTTGCCAAGGGTGAGTTCCACCTCACCTCCATAGATCGCATCACCTAATTCTTGGCAGGGAGGAAAGAAGCCGGGCTGGCTGGCACTGCCCCTGCCACTGCCTCTGATCTTCCAATCTGCCTGCCTCAGCCTCCCCTGCTGGGGTGACGATCCCACTGCTCTCCGGGCCGACTCTGGGCCTGTCGGTTTCATTTAACAGGTTTCGGGAGAGGTTTGATTTAATCAAACGTGTTGCCGTATCATATCCACCCTGCACCGAGGTCCCTGGGTGTCAACCACGGAGGCACAGAGGAGACAGTGACAATTGCTTCCTCAGCCCTGGCCGCTGCTTGCCAGAGCTTTGAGAGTGGAGGGAGTAGGAAGACAGCCCATCTGGCAGGCTTGGCGATGGATGCAGGCAGACTCAAGAGGGGAAGGCCCTCTGCTCCCCTGGGGTGGCCTTGTTTAAGGCACGTGACAGCGGATCAGAAAAGGTTCAAGGCCGTCCATCTTCTATAGGTCTCTGGATAGAAAACCAGTCTTCTGTCTCTCTGTTGTTGGCAAAGTGGCTGGAGGGGAGGCTGAAGGTCAATGCAGCTGTGTCTTTCTGTACCGCCAGGCCACACATGTTACTTCCAGGTAGGTCTCTGGAGCTGGGAGGAGCCCATAAAGAGGTGGGACTCCATTGCTCTGTGGGGTCTCTGTGGCTCGAGTCTTGGCACCGGTGCAGCGGGGACAGGAGGAGCTGCCCCCTGAGCCAGAGGTGTGGCTGCTGTGGGGGTGGGAGAGTGGTGTGTGTGTGTGTGTGTGTGTGTGTGTGTGTGTGTGCTTCTGCACGTAGCCTCTGGGTGGAGAGTAGCGTGGAGAGTAGGGTGTATCACTGGCATGTCTAACTGACATGTATGTGCCTGGGTGTGCATGTGCATGTGTAGTGGGTATGTGAGGGGTAAATGTGTGTGTGTGTGTGTGTGTGTATGTTGTATACATGGATGTCAGCAGCTGGGATGGGTGTGGGGAGGAGGCTAGGAGGGCATCCTCCAGTGGGTGAGGAGCCCTGAGGGGTCAGACAGTTTGGAATTCCACAACAAATAGATCTCTCCTCCTGCCCTTGAACCCTTACGCTTCCCTCCCTTCCAGGGAAGTGGGTGCCCGGCGCCTCGTGCTCCCTTGAGCAGCACACAGACACCAGACAAAGGCCTCTGGGTGATGGGGACCCTTTTTCCTCTTGCTCATTTGTGTCACATTCTTCCATTGAGCCAGGCAACTGACAGGTGCCCCCTCCCCTGGCCTCTTTCCGACCCCCTCGTGCCATGTGTCTCTCCCCAGGCCCTAGCAGACACCACCAGTCACAGGAGCCGAATATGATTAGCAGAAACCCGTCCTGACAGCTCCAAAGAGAAGCCCTCAAATGCATATTCTATTGAGCACATCTTATTGCCGCTGACAGCCGCTTTATCAATTAAATTCCACATCCCCAGTCTTCGGAGATGCCACGCGCCTCCCTGCCTAATAAATCACAGGCCCCCAGTTATTGTTAACTGTCCCATCAGTCTCTAATAAACTCCCTGCCAAAGGGGGCAGGTTATTTATTACACTGCCTGGACAAGAATAAATTGGACCCATTCTCCCAAGAAGAAAAGCAAACATGTTGCCTTCCTCCCTAAAGACGGAGGCTTTGGTGTTGAATCAGAGGTGGGGGGGTGGGGGCCGACACCCTGAGCAGAGGGAATCTGGTCTGCAGAGGAAAGGAGGATGATCTGGGGTTCTTTCCCTAAAGGGAGCCAGGCCATGCCCAAGGGCAGAGAGAGGGGTCTGTGGGGAGGACAGAGACTCAGGTCATTGCCATGTCTCCAGGCTCCAAATCCAAAGCAGCAGAGGTAGCTGTTCCCCATAGGATGCCAAGTATCGATGGAGAGTCTCCATGTTGGGAAATGGCCAACCAGCATGGAGACCAGCCCTAAAACCTTCAGTCCTGTTTAGAAGGCCACCAGATAATGTCCCTTGATAAACGTGTGTAGCCTAAATTTACTGATGGAGCACACCCATTGAGCAGATGAACTGAAGGCTATAGAAGAAATGGATCCTGGGACTGGGGAAGGAAGCTGGGAGACCCAGCCTCAGTCGTGGCTGGCTGTCTAAGCTGCCAGCTGGGGAGCACTCAGAAAGAATGCAGGCCTCTTTGGGCACAAGAGGCCATGGAAAAGAGGCCTTACAGTTCACCTGGGGACATGGCAGTTCTGACTCATGGCACCCCCTTGCATGTTAAGTAATACTGTGTTCCTTTGGGCTTTCGATGATTGATATTTGGGGGAAGATGACCATCAGGCCTTCTTTAAAGAGGTCGTGTTAGTTCAGGTTGACTAGAGAAATCCAGGGAGACTCATATGTGTACAAGAAAGAGTTTTATATTAAAGAGCAATTGTATATTAAGAAAACATCCGACCTCAATCCAGATCAATCCATAAGTCCAATATTAACCCTTATGTCCAATTACCACTCTTTAAATTCCTCTTCAGACTCAAACACAAGCAATGATGCCCAATGTAGGAAGCTCATAGGGCAGTGTGTGGAAAGTCTTATGGATCCAGTGGTGGTGGAAGCAGCTCAGCGCTGGCGTGGGTCTGCACATGGCCCCTGCAGCTGCAGGGCTCTGGTTCCATCATGTGTAGCTTCACGTGTCTTGTCAGCAGGAAGACCAAGCAGATTGGGTGTGTCTGCCTCCAAGAAGGAAGGCAAGGGTTTCCAGAATCCTCTGGAGAAGGCAATGACTGCACAGAGGCTTCCTCGGCTGTGACCTGATTGACAGGCTAGACCCCACCCCTTTGCAAGCTGGCTGGAGATGATGCCACTGTCAGAGAGGTGCCCCTGGCTGGGCTCAAACCGCCAACATTTCAGTTAGGAATCAAGCACGTTTACCATTGGTGCTCCCCAGGGACTCGGGGCTGGTAGTTACTGGTCGCAATTATGATCCTCGCCTTAGGAAACTCCCCATAGTCTATAAACTCTAAAATCCAAACTTCTGAGCTTTGTCATGAATCAAGCCCCATTCTAAATTTCCAACCAGATTTCTCTTTCCTGTTACATAACATTCCCATCCCACCCCCAACTAGGAGAACATAGCATACTCATTATAGATTCCTTCTGGCAGCAGACAAGATCCTCTGAAATGCGGGACCAAAATATCTCCGCAGCCTCATTTCCTGGTAATTGCTGCCATACCTACCTCCGTGCACATGAAAAGATGCACTTTCCCTCAACTGGGGATTTGTCATGCCCCCCTGCCTTCGCCTAGAATGTCACTTGAAGGCTTGGCTGCCCAGCAAGTTCTTTGCTCCCTTCGCCACAGCCTGATGACCTCCTTACTCATCCTGCAAGACCAGCTCCGAAAATTGGTCCCACTGCTTCTCAGGACTGGAGTTCTGTCTCCTGGCACAGCTGTCTTGGATGGGTGGGTGGGTGGGGAGGGGGGAGATGGATGCAGGGAAGCAAGCTATGGTTCTTTCAAGACCCACCTCTCCAAAGCTCACTCGCTCTCCGCACGCTCTGAAAAATGTCAGCACCACATACGCTCTCACACCGGTTGGTGCTCCTTGCAGATTTCATGCTTGCTCGTTTTCTCAGCTAGCTGGTCAGCTTTCTTTAAAGACAGGGGATAGAGAGGGCCGGGCTTTGCTGTCAGAGTGATGGCTCTGAGTTCCAGTCTCATTTGTGAAGTGTGTGGCCTTGAGTTGATCACTTAGTCTAAACCTTGAGGAGCTCCTTGAGGGAAACATCTTGTTCCATATCTGACACATTGAAGGCATTTAGGATAAAATCCAGGCCCCATAACTTGGCCCCCGGCTTGCCTCTCCTGCCTTATCATAGTTCACTCTCCCATGTCCATTCTAAGCACTTATCCCTGGCATGTGCTTTGATCTTCCTCAATTCCAGACTCCCAGTTTCCTCCACCCCAGGTCTGCGGTTTGAATCTGCCAGCTGCTCTGTGGAAGAAAGATGAGGTTATCTCTTTCTGTAAAGATGTCCAGTCTTCGAAAGCCAGAGGGACAATTCTATTCTGTCTCACTGGGTCGCTATGAGTCTGAATTAACTCAATGGCAACGGGTTACACACAGTGTGATGCAAATGATTAATTGCCCAGCTAATAATCAAAAGGTTGGCAGTGTGAGCTTACCCAGAGGCACTGCAGAAGAAAGGTCTGGTGCTCCAGTTCCCAATGGTCACAGCCTTGACAACTCTATGGAGTAATTCTACTGTGCACACGTGGGATTACCATAAATTGGAATGAACTCAGTGGCAAGTGCACTTGTGTGTGTGTGTGTGTGTGTGCACGTGTGAGAGAAAGCAGGCAGGGTGTGGGGGTGTAGAGAGGGTGGCTCCTATTTATTTTTAATGTCTTACCTTAGCTCTGTCACTGGGAAGATGTGGCAGAGACAGCTAGTTTCCCCCAATAGCTTTTCCCTTCTTGTATCGTATTGGAACCCTCCCCTGGCCTTTGTTCACAGGGCTTTTCAAATGATGACATTTCTCTGCTTATCTTGCTGGGCGGTATGACCAGCTAAATTCTGGCTGAGGCTTTTCAGGAGCTTTCTTAGAAGACTGCTGGCATGATGGACTATGCTTTCTGCTTTCACCCTACCTTCTTCCTGATGACTGCAGTCAGAGTAAGCATCTGGGAACCAAGAGACTTCCAACCTGGGTCCCTGGGAACTTTGTGGACCTTAATGGCTAGATGCAGATCTCTCTACAAGGGCAAAAAAAAACTTTACAGTGGTCAAGCCACGATCATCTTGAGGTCTTATGAATCGAACTTCTTCCTGTCTGCTAAGCCATCGTTGGCTCACATCCGGGTTAGGTGCCTCTTTTAGCCTGCCATGGGCCCCTCCACCCCATAGTGGCTATGAACCACTCTCTGTGGGCCTCTCTCCTTGGGTGCCAGCGTTCGGTGCTTTGGTGTCCACTTTCGTTTCTCCAGCATAACATTCAGATTTCCGTTGGAAGAATTAAAGAAGGGCTGCTAGTGGCTCGAATGCAGATGAAAAGTTGTCTGCCTTTTGTTGCTTTGAGGACCATGAGAGAACATGACTACCAAAGTTATGTCTCCTTTCCACTTGCTCCCACTGAAGCTCCCATCCAGGCAACCTCCTGGCACCCACTGTTTTCATTGCTCCCCTTCCTCCTGGGCACAGAAGCCTCCACTGAGAAATGGCTGGGCAAGACCATCTGAACTGCAGCAGTCATGCTGGGTTCAAGGCTCCCTTGCACCCCCTCTGTTCACAGGGATCGCTCCCTCCCTGGGCCACTGCTGACCTGCAGAAGAATGAAAGCTCCCAGATACCTAAGGTGGGAAGAAGCTTTCCCAGCAGAGAGAAGAGCACCAAGGTACTGGGGTGTGACAAGCCCTGAGCATTAGCAGTCGATATAGCTTGGTCTCTTTGGAGGACATCAGTGGACTTCCCAGCCTGCCCAGATGCTGGGGCCCAAGGGTGACGTGGTCTCATGGGTGCTGAGAGGCAGACACTCCCAGCCATTGAGGCCATTCTCCCTCAGAGTCCCGGAGAGGACGAGGCAGACCTGACGTGTGGGTTTCTGAGAGTGTACCTCTTTATGCCCCGCTTTTCTCCTCCCCACCCCACCCACATCAGCTGGTTGTTCTGATCTGCTGGCCTGGAGGATAGCGGCCCTGGGCACACCCACCATACCACCAGGGCTCAGAAGAAGATTCAATTCACACGAGCGTTTGGTTTCCCCGAGTTTCTCTCTTACAGCTTTCCTAGTTGTGACATGACCTCTTACCTTTGTGTTTTATCTTTATAGCATAGTACTGAAAGCCATGGTCTACAATATTATTATCTTTTCCAACTCTGGAGGGGACATGTTTTTTTATCCATTTGTTTTTAGCCCTAGCAATCACACACATTCCCAATAACACGATTGTGATGTTTGTGTCCATAAAGCATCAGAAACAACAAATCCAATAACAGAATCCCTATTAAACTACACACGTTCTTTTCTGGAAAAGTAGTCCTTTTGTTTCTCTTGGGACTAGAGCCAAGTTCTCTGAGAGTGATTGGTCCTAGTTCTGCAGAAGTGCTGCCGGACACGTGGGCACCCAGCTGAGATGTTTGAGCAAGAAGGCGTCAGCCATCAACTATTTCTTGGGTTCACCAGGCCCCTGGGGTGGGAGAGAGCCTGGAGTAACCAAATTCCTATCATTGAGAAGTGCATAGTTTTGTGGGAGGGAGAGGCATGCAAACAAGTAGATACACTGTGGTCAGAACTGGGCAAGAATTCTCTACAGTGTAAGGTGGAAGCCTGGAGTGAGAATAGATGGGGATGTCAAAAGAACGACATCTGGAGCTGGTTCAAAACTTCAGAAGATGCTTATTTAAGAAAGGTCATTCCATTGGGTGATTATCATGTGGGATCTTAACACCCTCCCACCCCACCCGAAGCACCCATTGGAGGTACCAGTATCGGTCTTGTTCCCACGAGCAAAGAAGAGTGATGACAAGAGTGCTGACCTTAACACAGGAAGGATGAGCTCAGTGGCCTCTTGGACTATGCATACCAACACTAGATTCCATAACTCTGAGGACGGAAAAGCTAGATGGTGCCCAGCTTTCACTACCACTGCTCTGAGAAGGATGACGTTAGAAGATCTTAGGTAGAGTGGCAGAAAAATGGGGACAAACTCAAAACCATGAAAGAGACTGGGGCTTATTGGTCAAATAGAGACTGGTCTAGAACTCCACTCACCCCTCTGTCTAGAACTCCTTCCAGTTAGAATAATCAACCATATAAGATCCATGGGCAGCATTTACTGCAGGGCAGGATGGTTAGGAACAGTGGAGAAATGGAAACAGGAAACAGTGGGACGAATGAGGTCATAAAAAATATATGGGGGGTTTTGAAATGGATGAACTGGAAAAAAAATCTAAAATGTTAAAGTGTACAACAGACCTACTATGTAAACATTTACGTAATTCACAAAGAAAGATAAGGGGGGAAAAAGGAGCATGAACCTTGTTTTTTTTTTTGGTTTTTCCCTTGGCGAGGAGGACCAGTGCTGGCTAACGATGATTTCTGGATATTCCCGTTCTCTCTCACACACCCGGTCAGGGTCTGTGTCTATGTAAACATCTGCTCATGGCGCACATGATTGCAGGAGTATGTTCTCATGGCTACAGCGTCGATGCTGACTCATCACTACCCTCTGAGATAGAGCACGAATCTCTGGGATTGTAACTCCGTAAGGAAGTAGAAAGCGGTATCCTTTTCTTGTGGAGCAGCTGGTGGTTTTCAACTGCTGACCTGTGTTTAGCAGCCCCGTGCATAAGCACTGTGCCACCGGGGCTCCTGCAGGATTGTGTGTACAACAGTATTTGCTTCTGCTGCCTTGAACTTTTGCAAACCTCCCAGTGTCTTCCCTCTCCTCTGTAATCTTCCACTTCTGACCTTGGTAAAGTGATAATCCAAGTTATCTATTGTCTACTTTCTAGTCAGAATTTACCCCCCCTCTCTTCCCCTTCCCCCCTTGGTGAAGGGATGTTTCTTTTGGCATGAATATTTTTTCTAGACTTTTAAATCGTGTCTTAGACAGTTTATCCTTTTGTGATGGACTCATTTTACTCAGTATCACATACTCCAGATTCATCCAGAAAGTCACCGTTTTTCTTGAACGCTGTGTATTCCATTGCATTCCACTGCTTATACCGAAGTTTATCTGTCCATTCTTCCACGGATGGAAGGTCCCTTTTCGGAATCATCTGTCACTCAGCCTTCTGATTGGCATTAGGAACTTGAGGATTTCTGGTGGTGTTTAGTTAAAAATTTTTTTTTGGTTAACTTCTCTGAAGTTAGACATTTCCTGCATGTGCTAAGACAAGGTAGTAGAAGCTTGGGGAAAGAAACGCAGTCTTGTGTTCATGGAGAAGTACCTCGAATGTAGGCTGTGAGAAGACATCTTGCTTTGAGAGTGCATAGCTTGTGAGGGGGTTTGGTTTGGGTTTAAGGTCCTAAGGGAAATCTGCAGGCAGGGCGCCGACGACAAGGAGTCTCTGAGGTAAACAGGTACCCTCCACCCTCACAAGCAGTGAACTTAATCCATCTGCCACAAAAGACAGGATCCTTCCAGTAGCTATGGCGTGGGTGGCTGGGCTAGGGGAGCAATTCTGGCACAGGGACCTGTCAAGAGGTTGTTGCAGTAGTTCAGGATGGTGCAGGCAGGAAAGGATGGAATATTTGGAGACAAAATCACCCACACTGAATTGTTAGGAAGGGAAGGGGAGAGAGGTGCCGCGGGGGATTAGGTGGTGGATGATGACAGGTCCCTAACAGGAAGCCGTGGGCTTCAATGCACCCTCATCATCTGTTCCTCTCTGCTGTGAAGCTGATGCTTTCTCAAGCATGGTTCATTTTGAAGTACAGTGCTAAACAGGACTGGCTTCCAGTGGGATTAGCACACCAAGCCTCGCGTTGTTTGGCACCTGGAGCTACTGGCGTGCACAGCGTGTGCCTACCTGCAAAGGAGGTGGTCTGACATAATGACCAAGATTATCATCTGATGACAAAGGAGAAGATTGATGTTGGCTGCAGAAAAGCTTCCGGCTTGGGATTCTGAGTAAGACTGCTTTGTTTTTCCAGTGCTGTCGAGTCTGCTAATTCAGAGGAACCACAACGATTAACACTGTTTGATCTCACGCCACCCTTAACAGTGTTGTTTGAACCCATTGGTGCAGTCACTGTCGCCATCTATCTCATTGATGCCGGGTCTCTCTCGGTTTTTCACTTTCTCCCTTCTGAAGCATGATGTCCTTTTCAGATAACACGTCCAAAGTATGCGAGATAAAATCTGGCCGTGCCAAGGTGTTGAAGGGGTTAGGCATCAAGAAACAAAAAAATCATATCATTGTGAATGAGGGGAAGTGCAGATTGGGGGGCTAAGGTCCATCTGTAGGCAACCTCATATCCCTTTATAGAAGGGCTTTGGGAAGAGACAAGTCTGTCAGGGTGCAGTATAGCAATGATGAAACATACAAGATTCCTCTAGTTCTTTTTTTTGGGGGGGGGGCATCACTGCCCTCAGGTGGTGGGAGTAGGAGGCCCAGCCTTTGCTCCGTGGAGCTGGAATTGAACCTCCATCCCAGTGGGCCGCAGTCCCGTGCACAACCACTACACCACCGGGGCTTAGCCCCTCCTCTAGTTCTTTAATGCTCCCAATATTACCTTACAAATCTGGTTAGACCAGAGGATGTACACTGGTACAGATAGGAGTTGGAAACACAGGGAATCCAGGACAGATGAACCCCTCAGGGCCAGTGGTGAGAGTGGGGATACTGGGAGTGGGGGTGTGGAGGAAAGGTGGGGTAGAAAGGGGGAAACCGATTACAAGAATCTACATATGACCTCCTCTCTGGTGGACGGACAACAGAAAAGTAGGTGAAGGGAGATGCCGGACACTATTTTGTGATATATATATAGTGATATATAATAAATATATATAATAATAAAATAGTGATCATCTGTAAGTTATCAAGAGTTCATGGGGGGGGGGAGGAAGGGATAAATGAGGAACTGATACCAAGGGCTTCAGTAGAAAGCAAATGTTCTGAGAATGATAGCAACAAATGTACAAACGCGCTTGGCACAACGGATGGATGAATGGATTATGATGAGTTGTACGAGCCCCCAATAAAATGATTTAAAAATGTGGCCATGCTTCCTTCTAAGCAGCATTTTGGCTATACTTCTTTCAAGACATGTTTGTCTGGCCGTCTAGGGTACTTTCAATATTCTTTACTAATACCCTAATTCCAATGTGTCAGTTCTCGTTCCTTTGGTCTTCCTCATTGTCTGGTTTTCTCATGCATATAAGGCAAATGAACGTACTAAAGCTGGGTCAGGCCCACTTTAGTCCTCAAAGTGACATCTTTGCTGTTTGAACACTTATTTTAAAGAGGTTTTGTGCAACAGAGTTTTGCTCAGATAGCTGCCTTGTAACAAGTCTGACTTCTTGACTGTTCCTTCTAAGTGTTGATTACGTAAGATTAGTTTTCAGAAAGCAATTAAGTTTGGAATTGTGACTCAGACCTTGTTACAGGTGCAAATTCATTCAATAAAAATTGAGTATTTACTGCCTGTTGGATCCCTTTTCCTACAAGGGTTGGAGCAGAGTACCAGGCAAAAAGGTTCTTGTCTTCAGGGGGTGGGAGAGAGAGAGAATATATATGTGAATAATGCCAGTGTTATGAAGGAAAACAGAGAAAGGGAAGAGAGTAATGGGAGAAATGGCAATGGTGGCGGTGATGTCTTACATAGGGTGTTTATGGAAAAATTTTCTTTTCTTTTCTCTTTTTTGGGCATCACTGCCCTCTGGTGGTGGGAGCAGGAGGCCCAGCCTTTGCTCTTGTGGGGCCGCTGCTGGAATTGAACCTCCATCCCAGTGGGCCGCAGTGCCACGCACAACCACCATGCCACCGGGGCTCAGCCTGGAAACACTTTCTTTCAAGGTAAGAGCGAGGAGCAACCTAAATCCTGGAGACACCGTTGGTTGTTCATTCATGAGGTGATCAGAGGTGGAAGGCATACAAAATACTTTAAATCCGAGACGCCCCCCCTCCGCCCAAATCAACTCTGGGGTCAAACATAACCATCGTGAGGTTGGCACGGGGCCTCGGAGTTCCGTCCTGCTGTGCACAGGAAGGGCAGCCATCGGGGTGGGAGCGCATTCAACAGCCCGCCCACTCCCCCACGAGCTAGACAGCCGACGACGACAGGCTGCAGGATGCAAACTGCAAGTCTGGAGCTCAGCGTGCAGGGGGAGTGTCGGGAGTCGTCCCCGTCATGCACTCAGGATTCCACGCCGGTTTCGGGTTCCAATTCAACGTGCCGTCCTGAGACTTCACCACGTGCCTGCCAGGAAGCCGCGGCTGAAGGAAGTCCTCCGGCCGGTCTGGTCTGCCAACCATGGGGAGCCCCTGGGAGCTCCGAGGGCCGAGCGACTGGGGGAGTGGGGGGGTGGGTGGTGGAGGGGGTCGCGGGCGGACGGAGCGGCGAGCTACCCTCCCCCCCCCCCCGCACCCCGCGCCCTGCGCATCACAAAGGCCGGATTGTGCGGCCCGCGGCGCCCCGGCGGTTGGGCGTGTGGGCGCGTGGGGCGGGGCGTGACGGCGCCCCCAGCGTGGGCACGCGGCGCCCTCTGCAGGCCGGAGGCCGCCGCACGCCGGCGGGCGCGTGCTGCCTGACTTCCGCCTGCGGCGGGCCCCGTTCGGCGGGTGATGGCTCCCGCGTCTTCCCCCGCCCGCGGCGCCCGCCCCGCCTCGGCTCCCCCGGGCCGGCGGGCGTCCGTGTCGTCACGGGGAGGCGGCCAATAAAGTGTGCTCTTTGCTTCTTCTCCAGCGTCGCGCCCCCTCTCGAACATCGCGAGATCTGGCGGCGCGCGCACCATGGCGGCGGCGGCGGCGGCGTTGGCGGTCCCCGCGGCCTTAGCCCCCGAGGGGATGGCGGCGCCGGCGGAGCCCGGGACCAGCCCCGTCCCGGCCGCGGAGCCGCCCCCCGAGCCGGCGCGCAGCCTGCGGACGGCCCACGACCTCGGCGGCCCGCGGACCCGCACGGGGGACGTGCTGCTGGCCGAGCCCGCCGATTTCGAGTCGCTGCTGCTGTCGCGGCCGGTGCTGGAGGGCCTGCGGGCGGCGGGCTTCGAGCGGCCCTCGCCGGTGCAGCTGAAAGCCATCCCGCTGGGGCGCTGCGGCCTCGGTGAGGGCGGGCGGGGGGGGGGCGGCCGGCCTGGGACCCCGCGCTGCCCGCCGCGGAGCCCCGGCTGCGCCTGGGCTGTGAAACTCGGCGCCGTCCCGAGCTGCGAGTAGTTGGGGCCTTGCGGGAGATGGGCGGACGGTGGTTGGGGTGGACGCTTGGCCCTCGGAGGGTAAACCTCGGTGCACGTGCCAACTCGAGCCCTGAAGACCCTCTCCGCTTCTCCGGTTCCGTGTGGGGATCAGTGCTCGCCGGTGACCACGTGGTGTGCTTTCCTCCCCAGATTTAATTGTCCAAGCCAAGTCTGGGACTGGGAAAACGTGTGTGTTCTCCACCATTGCTTTGGACTCCCTGGTTCTTGAGAATTTCAGTACCCAGGTAAGTGTCGCCCAGAGGGGAGAGTGGCACTCCCATGCACAGTGGAAGGAAAAAGAGACATCAGGGCGGTCGAGTGGTGGTGATGTGGACGGGACGGTTACCCAGGCGATTTCATGGGTGTGTGAAGTCTGGAATTTTATATTATCACCACATCCGGAAGAGTGAGCCTCCCATGTGTGTCCGAGGCTGCCCGGGAGGGCTCGTCGTTCCTTTACTCGCTGACTAGGTGGAAGCAAAGCAAGGCTTCATTCATTCATGGTGATGTGGTCCTCGGGCAAAGCAAAAATAAGCCAACAAAACTCAGTACCATCGAGTTAATTCCAGGGCATTGTGATTCTGCAGGACAGGGTAGAATTGCCCCTGTGAGCTTCTGAGATTGCAGCCAGTTTTGAGGCAGAGGGTGGTTTTGAACGGCTGACCTCCCAGTTAGCTGCCCAACTCATACCCACTCTGTCACCAGGCTCCTGGTATGTAGACAGGTTCCTGGTAATGGGGAATGCATGTGTAGCGGATGAGGACGATCCTTTAATAATAGTTTTTAATTAGGCATTCTTAGGTATGTCACCCAGGCAGCTGTTAGGTATTGACTGAATCCGAGTTTGTACTACTCATAGGAAATTGTATTCCTACCCATGGGTCCAGACTTTTTGAGTGGGTTTAGATTTATTTTGAGTATTTGTTTCTGACAGCACTATGGCTGCAGGAAAAGGCAAAACAGTACATTTCATGTAGAGTGTTCCTTTTTAAAAAATTAAGTTTAAGCTCTTTGTTGTTGTATACACGATATAGAAAAAATTTGGCATCCGAGTTATGCATGTTCATTATTGAAAACTTAGACGAATAAAGGAGAAATTATACCAAGAGACAAAATCTGTGACAGACATAAACTTCTCTTAACATTCGGCCTATTTTCTTCTAAGCATTCCCCACCTCCTCCTTGTGGTTGAGAACATAGAGTTTAACCTTCTCCAGGAGTTCTATTGCATGCCTCACGTGGCCTTTCATGATCCAGCCAGCTCCTGGAGGTAGAGCTGTGCCCTCTTCTGCTTCCCCTGCTTTGTTTCCAGCCTCATGGTCTCTCTGCTGTTTTGTTCTTGGCCAAGCGCCACATCTCCATGCTGTACATTCATGCCTCCTCGTGAGAGGGGTCTTCCTTGACCTCTCTATTAAGGTGGATTTTTTCTCTTTGTTGTTTCTTGACCTTTATATGGTCAGGTGGTAAGGTTTTCCTTCTTAGCAGTTTTTGTTATCTGCCATCAATTTTAAGAAGGCGCCCGAATGTTGAACTGCAAATTGCAAACCTGCCAGCAGCCATTCTGAGGGAGAGTGATGGAGCTTTCTCCTCCCTTGAAGATTTATAGTCTCAGAAACCCTGTGAAGCAGTTTTAACTGCTTAAAGGGTTTCTGTCGATTGGAATCGATTTGATGGCAATGTGTTCCTTATTTCTTTATGTTTATGATCTGCCTTCTTGTCATAGGAGAATGGCACTCCCAAGGCCTTATTGTTGACTGAGTTTTTTAGGAAGTTATTTTCCAATATGGAAAAAAATATATAAAAGGCCTTATTGTTAAGTGTGATTTCCTAAGGTGTATGGCCTGAGGTGTCTGGGTGGTAAAAATGGTTTGTGCTTGACTGCTAATCAAAAGGACCCACCCAGTGCTGCTGCAGAGACCAGGCCTGGCTGGTGAT
The DNA here is from genome assembly GCA_004026705.1 of Nesogale talazaci. Taxonomy (NCBI): domain Eukaryota; kingdom Metazoa; phylum Chordata; class Mammalia; order Afrosoricida; family Tenrecidae; genus Nesogale; species Nesogale talazaci. The sequence goes on from PVJH01019689.1 coordinate 22,284, forward strand.
CCCTCTGTGTAAAGATGACCACTGCCTAGGAAACTTCCTAGAGTTCTACTCTGTTTACATAAATTGGAGTTCACCATAAATTGGTGTGTTTCCCAGAACTTGGCGGGTTCTCAGTTAATGCTGGGAAAATTTATAGGAATGGAATAGTTCCCTTTGCCAATCACAAGTATTGGTTTATTAGAGGTGTGTTTTTATATTCTTTTAGATTTTGATTTTGGCTCCAACAAGAGAAATCGCTGTTCAGATACATTCGGTTATCACAGCCATTGGAATCAAAATGGAAGGCTTGGAGTGCCATGTCTTCATTGGAGGGACTCCACTATCACAAGACAAAACCAGGCTTAAAAACTGTCACATTGCTGTTGGATCACCCGGTGAGACACCCGGTGGCTGTGGGTGACGAGGGGATTTTCAGGAAGGGAACACTAGTCCTAGCACAAGGGTGGGGGAGTCCTCAATGGCTGGTCATCCTTTTGAGATGAGAAGTGAAGAGCATTGGGCCAGTGAGAGAAAGCCACATGCTGGGTCGGCAGTGAGGTTTACCACCCCTTCTTCCCCAGGAATGCAAGGAGGAGGCTTCGGCGGGGAGGCAGGCTGAGATGGCTCCCAGGGAACCCAGATTCTGGATTCATTCACGTCCTCTGTGTCCCCCGACTTCTGTAGTCGTCATTTGCTGAGGGATTCATCAGAATTCCTCATTTAGTAGCAGAGCGTTCCAGTCGTTCGGCTTGGGATGGATGGTGTTAGGATCGATGCATATTGACAGTGAAACAGGGAAGCAGAGTAAGAGGTTGAAACCAGGATGAGAACTTAGGATTTCAAGTTTGAATGTAAATGCATAATGGGACTTGGGTCAGGAAATTCGGTGTATCCTCAGGAGGGTCACAGCCTTGCTGAGGTTGTGCACCTGCTGCATCGTAACAGTTTTCTACGTCCTTTTTTTTTCTTTCTGGAATTTAGGCAGAATCAAACAACTCATAGAACTTGACTACTTGAACCCAGCCAGCGTGCGTCTCTTTATTCTCGACGAAGCAGATAAGCTTTTGGAAGAAGGCAGCTTCCAGGAGCAAATAAAGTAAGAACAAGAAGCCCTTGAGTTATGAAGGTGGAGCTGCAGTGAGACCGCCTGGACTGTGCCCAGTGGTGATTTCTGTTTGAGTCCTTACATGGGGGGGGTGTTCGTTTTTCCTATTTTCCAGTTGGATTTATTCTTCATTGCCTGCCAGTAAGCAGATGTTGGCAGTGTCGGCAACGTACCCCGAAGTGTTGGCCAACGCTTTGACAAAGTACATGAGAGATCCCACTTTTGTAAGATTAAATTCCAGCGACCCAAGTCTCATAGGTATGTACGCATTGGGGATATTCACTTTAATAGTTCCTTGCTTACGATAATCTGGCGCTTTCCCCTGCCCCGTTGGCTAGGCAGTTTTTGCTTTTGCTACTAAGGTAATATGTGGTCTATTTTTTTGTTTTGTTTTCATTTAAGAACTTTTATTCGTTTTTTTGTAGGTTTGAAGCAGTATTATAAAATTGTTAATTCCTACCCTTTGGCTCATAAGATTTTTGAGGAAAAGGCTCAACATTTACAGGAGCTGTTCAGCAGAATTCCATTTAATCAAGCCTTAGTCTTTTCTAATTTGCACAGTAGGTAATGTAACTCAAAAGTCGCCTGGGTAACTTGTGAAATGAAAGGTTAGGTGTGGACTTGTAGTTATAAAACAAAATTATATCCCTTTCGATTTCTCATAGAGCACAACATTTGGCTGATATCCTCTCATCGAAAGGCTTTCCTGCTGAATGCATATCTGGTAAGGTCGCATTTTGATTTTGGCTTCCTATCCTGACTGGAAGCCTCCAGGGTCAGGAGGAAGACTGACTCTGTCATGCATGACCTCATGCGTTACACTGAGGCTTTCCAGCAGTGGTTCTCAGCCTTCCTCATGCCGCCACCCTTCCATACGGTTCCTCATGTGTGATGACCCCCAACCATAGCACCTGTTTTCATTGCTTCTTCATAGCTGACATTTTGTTACGAATCGGGCAACCCCAGTGAAAGGTCGCTTGACTCTTAAGTGGTTGGGATCTACAGGTCAAGAACTGCTGCATTAGAGGAAAGGGCATTTCAGGTTAGTTTTCCTTGGGGATTGTGGCTCAGCGCCCTAAGTCCATTCCAGTTAAACGAGCGAGAGTAGGACTGCCCTCTGGGACTTGCTTGGCTGTCATCTTGACATGCTGATGACAATCAAAGCCTGCCTCTTTGAGTGTGGATTGCAACTTCGTAGAAGGAAAACCCAAAGCCTCACAGGTGGACACTGTGGTAAGTGGAGAAAGGATTGGAATTGTTGTCAAAGGTTTCGTTTTGAGTGGATCCACAGTCAGTGCCCATGGAAGCAGCAGTCCAATCAAATGACATGTTACATTGGGAAAAAAATCTGCACAAAACCTTTTTAAAGTGTTGAAGAGAAGGATGTCCCTCTGCGGACTAAGGTGCACCTGGCCAAAACAGTGGTGGTGTCAGTTGCCTCATATGCGTGTGAAAGTTGGACGGTGAAGGAGAAAGACTAAAGAATGGATGCTTTTGAAGTCTAGTGATGGCAAAGCACATTGGTAGATCCCTGGACTGCCAGAAGAACGAAGGAATCGATCATGGAAGGCGTACAACCAATTCCTTGAGAAAGGACGTCACACTGGTACGGTGGAGGGCCCTCGGAGAAGAGGACGGCCAGCCATGAGACGAACGCACAGTGGTGCACACAGGGGGTCAGATATAACAATTGTCAGGATGGCACACGACCGGGCACTGTCGGGTGCTGTTGCACATCGGGTCTCTGTGAGTTGGATTCAGCTCTCTGCACAGGGTACGTTGCCAAGTGAGCTTGAGGCACCAGCTTTTCATCTAGCAGCTCTGAGCTAAGTGTTCTGCCACGAAAACTCCATGTCACTAGAGATCAAATGCTATTTATAGAGAGAATGTTATTTATCTAGCATCTAGCTTTGTTTTAAGGAGTAGTTGAGTCTACAGTAGAGAAATAGAAGACCAGTGTTCTAAACTGGGTTTTAGTATCCATGAAGAATTTAACAATCCTATAAAACAAGTTGTCACTGTTGTCTTAGAAGAAGTCTGTTTTGCTTCTTTATGTAATCACTGCTAATGATGCTTCTTTATGGTTTTGTGGAAGGTAAATGTAAATCAGCTCTTGCCATAAATTCGAATGGTCACTGGGTTAGTCTGGGTAGACTAGAGAAACAGATCCATTGACACTAATGTATAAAGAGTGGTTTATATACAAGAGCAATTGAACAGTGAGAAAACATCCCAGGCCAGTCCAAGGTTATAAGTCCGATATTGGCCCATACGTCTGATACCTATCTATAAAGGCCTCTTTAGACTCAAGATCCCCATGCAATGACACTAGGACAATCACAGACCAGTGGGTGCAGAGTCTTGTATATTCATGGTGGTAGAAGCATCTCAGTGCTGGCAGGGGTCTCTCTGGCTTCTCAAGCTTCTCAGCACTGGCAGGAGTTGCTACATGGCTTTTCCGGCTTCAGAGGTCTGGTTTCATCAGGGGAAGCCCATATGACTTCTCCAGGATGTCTCACAGGGAGTCAGCCTTGTGTCTTGTAAATAGAGTGTCTCCAATCTTTAACCTCCAAGGCGGAATCATGGCCAGATTTCCCCAAATTCTCAGGAGAAAGCCATGCCCACACAGAGGTTTCCAGTCTATCTCTTGATTAACAGGCTAGACTCCACCCCTACACTCTTAATCCTCAAATTGACACCACCTTAGGTGAGTGCCACAGCCTGGGTAGTTCAGTGGGTCAGTGCTCAGTGTTCACACTAGTGAATAGTGGTGGCCCAGTGGGTGCATGTTAGCTGACCAGTTGGCAGTGTCAACCCCAACAGCAGCAGAGAGAGAGAGAGAGGAGGCAGTTGACTTCTGTAAAGGTTGTAGCCCTCAAACCCGGTGCCAGCAGGCAGACAGGCCTACCATGCCTGCCAATTAACATCAACTGGATGGCAGTGGCCATTTTTGACATAAGAATGAACAAAAGGGACTTTTGCTATTTGAGGACCTCTTTAGAGGGTGTGTGTGTGTACACTTTAACTTTATTTTTACCTATTAGCTCAGTTTGAATTTGTTAAGCCATGCTATACCAGGTAATAAATACTGAGGAAACTTAATGTACAAGTGTTTTAATTAAATGTCACACTTCAACACCAAATTTTAAAATAACTAATTAAAGCAATTTTATTTAGATACGAGCTATTGGCCGCGCCTTATGAATAGCAATTTTACATGGTAGCTGTCATGTCTCCGTTTGACTACAGTTTAAAATTGCTTTTTGAGTTTTCAGTCATTGCTTAAGGACCATTAAAGACGGTGACTTGACCCAGGTTTGAAAGTACCTGGATTGAGCCATGCTTGGCGTGTTTCAAGTGTTCTGAGTGGGAGTTAGAATTTCTGCTTCCTGTGGATTTGATGGGTTTGTATGCATTTCATTGTTTCATGTGACGTCTCATTTGGTCTTTTTAGGGAACATGAGTCAGAATCAGCGTCTCGACGCCATGGCTAAACTGAAGCAATTTCACTGCAGAGTCCTCATTTCCACAGATCTGGTACAGCTCCTGGGGGCGGGCTGGCCAGGCCATCTTGACATGTTTGTGGCTGAATAGAACAAGACTTTCCCTGTGCCAATAACTGTGCTTTCTTAAATGGGTCTTTGATATATTCTTTAAATTTCTTAGTTAGCAATGAAGTTCATTTCCTCCGCTCCCACGTAGCCTGCTGTATTTGGTTCTGGCCTGTGGTTGGAGAGTACAGAGCCCCATGAGGGATCCTGGCCCTGGTAGTCGTGCAGACAAGTGATCTCTGTCTTCTTCCGTTTATTAGACTTCTCGCGGGATTGATGCTGAGAAGGTGAATCTGGTGGTCAATCTGGATGTGCCGTTGGATTGGGAGACGTACATGCATCGGGTTGGCAGAGCCGGTCGCTTTGGTAAGAACAGATACAGACTTTTTTTTTTTTTTAATAGGGGAGAAGTTCCAGTGTGGTAGATGGACTTTGGAGTATCCTGTGTGGTTTGTTTCTTAACATTCATTCTTGCTTTAGGGACATTAGGACTAACAGTGACCTACTGTTGTCGAGGTGAAGAAGAAAACATGATGATGAAGATTGCTCAGAAATGTAATCTCAACCTTCTTCCTTTACCAGGTAGATTTTGTTTGTTTCATCTTACTGTCAAGCTAGATGACGATAGTAATAGGTATGACACTCGTTTCTCACAGAATGCTTATGGCGGGAACTGTTTGAAGTACAGTTGACCCAAGAACATCACTAGCCTTAGGGGTACTGCACCTCACTCATCACACACATCTCTTCCTTGCAGTTGGAAATCTGTTTCCCCCAAACTGAGGACTAAAAGCTTACTTTTGACTTACTGATGACAGTCGGGTGACACCTCGTTCATGCTCTGTGCATTATGGACTGCATGCTGGTGCAGCTGCAGTGATGGTTTCGAAAGGTGCCTTTTATTTTTTGACAATGGTCTTTACAACTGCAGAGCTTAGTCTCTGGAAATAGCGAGCAAGAGAGTCAGCTTTTCCTTGTGATGTCATGACCAGTGCGATGCTCTGTCGGAGCACTTTAAGCACTTGGTGTGGGTACCCTAGTGTTAATCAGAGTATGACGATGCACTAAGCATGATGGAAAATGGACAAGAACCATGAGACATTACTTTTTTCCTACAGTGCAATTTTTTGGAGGGACGGCCTGCACACAGATGGATGATTAGTGTCACATGTCGTTAAAGACAATCTGCAAATAAGTGCATCTGTGCAGTTCAAGCCCATGTTCAAGGATCAACTGTGCTTTCTGTTTTTTAATTAAAAAATCATTTTATTAAAAAAAATCATTTTATTGCAGGCTCTTAGGGCTCTTTTAACATTTTTTTTTGGCATCACTGTCCTTTGGTGGTTGTGGGAGCTACCCAGTGCTGCTCTTGAGAGCTGCCGCTGGATTTGAACCGCCAAGCCCGTGGGCCGCAGTCCTGTACTCAACTTGTGCCACCAGGGCTCAGCCCTCTTTTAACATTTTATACATCAATTGCATCAAGCATTTTTGTACCTATTTTGCCATCATCATTTTCTAAACATTTACTTTTCTTCCTCTTTACTTTTATTGGGGGCTGTCATCACAATCTGTACATTCATCTAGTGGTCAAGCACATTTGCAAACATGCCGCCATCATCATTTTCAAAGCATTCTCTTCCCTCTTGAGCCCCTGATAATCAGCTCGCCATTTCTTCCCACTTCCTCCTGCCCGCCCTCCTTCATGAAACCTCGATAAGTTATGGATTACTATTTTAATGTTTTACATCGTCCTACTGTGCTTTCTGTATTGCTAACTCAGTCTCACCACAACCTCGGAAGTATGTGTTGTTATTAACTACTTCATGTAAATGAAGACACTGACAGCGATAGGAATATTTTCCATAGGTTTGTAGCTATGTGGCAGGGGTAGGACTGTAAGCTGTTGGCACAGGGAAAATGAAGACCATTTATTACCATATTAGCATTACTTTTTAGTGTACATTTTTTATTTTATTGTACTCTTTTTACGTTCTTTAGTATTTTTCGCTTGGTCACTGTAAGACTTGATGGAGCCCTGATTTTTAAAAGTTAATGCATTTAATGAGTCCTTGCATTTTAGGTGCTATTGGATTTGGGGCAAGTTCAGAACTATTGATGGGATCTCAAATACAAGTGAAAAATCCCAAAAAACTTTTGCGTGGGAATGTGGTTTACCAACTGGGTATGCAAATGTACAGGTAGAATACACACGTATACTCACATAAAAATGTATATAAAGCCTGTACATGACCTTCTAGAATAAGGAATTATATAGTTAGTAAGTAAGTAAATGTCATATTAGCTTACTGATTTTTAAAAAAATTTTTGGTCATCACCACCCTCTGGTGGTCGTGGGAGCTACCCAGCGCTGCTCCTGAGTCACCACTGAATTTGAACCGCCAAGCCCATGGGCGGCAGGCACTCAACCACTTATACCACCGGGGCTTAGCCCTTTAACTTACTGATTTTAAGTTTATTTTTTATTTATTTTTATTTTCTGGTGGGGCGGGGCCATCACTGCCCTCTGGTGGGAATGGGAGGCCCAGCCTTGATTCTGGAGAGCTGCTGCCGGATTTGAACCGCCAAACCTGTGGGCCGCAGTCCCGCACTCAACCACTACACCACCAGGGCTCAGCCCTTAAGTTTAGTTTTTAAACTTACTTTTAGAAAATGAGATTAAGTAGACATCTGGTTGCCCTGTGGATTCTAGTTGTTATGGCTTTTCTATTTTAAGGTCTTTTGTTACAAGTCTTTTTAATTTCCTTAAACTTAATATCCAGATGTCCAAATGGTTACTTTTGAATTAGGTTCTGTATCAATTGTAAACCTATGTAAAATGTCAGTTCTCTTTGTGCTTATTAATAACCTTTTGGTGGTCTGTCAGAATTACAATGTAGAAAAAATAAATTGGAAATTGGAAGTGGGTGAAAGCTTGTGGGAAGATTCCGTGTCAGAACATGCAGGGATGACATGTGAAGTTGACCTTTGTGTAATGCTAGCAGCCTGAAGTCATTAAGGGATGCCTCACAAGAGCGAGGCTGTATTGGATTAGGAGCTTGCACGACAAGCTTCTGGGGACAGAAAGAACCTGGAATAAGGAAGGCTTGTTGTTCAGGCCAGACAGGCCAAAGGTCCAGGAGTGGCGCCACCATAGGCCAGCATGCAGAGTGCGGTGGGACCTGCTCTGTGGGTATCTGCCAGCACCCAGAGTGGACAGGCCCCGCTTCTCTCAGCTGGAGCGTCATGTCCTTCTTCCTAAGTGGTCACACTTGAAGGGCCCAGGTCAGCAGGTGGAGACAAATGGTCACATCGGATAGAGAAGGTGGGAAGATGAGAAAGCCTTTTGAAATGTCCAGGTCCCATGGAGCCACAACTCGGCGTAGCCCTCAGCCTTCTTCTTGTAGAGGTTCCCCCTGCTTTGAGGACAGGGATTTCCCCCTCTTGGTACACAGGTAGCAGATTTAGCGGGGGCCAAAGTTGTTGGAAGTTTCCTGTTGATAAGCTTTGGGGAGCGAGTACAGTTAGGGTTCTCCTATCTTGATTTGCAGTTGGCAGGAGTGAGAAGGAGGGCCTGCGAGAGGGGAGGAGGGGACTGGGGAGTTACTGCAGACCTGGACCACGCTCCCAGTGTCGTGTTTTTGTCCTGTGAGGGTGGGATGGATTTTGTCTCTTGGCAAATTCTGTTGTACTCCCACCCCAAACCAAACTCAGTGCCATCGAGTTAATGCTGATTCACAGTGACCCCAGAGGACGGGGTAGACCTGCCCCTGGGGGGCTTCTTTGGACTCTGAGCTCTTCAAGGGAGTGGAAAGCCTGTTTTTCTCCCTTCACAAGTGCCTGGTGGTTTTGAAAGGCTGACCTGGAGATTAGCAGCCGGACTCTTTAGTCTTGTCCTGGCTAAGGCATTTCTTCAGTGCATTAGTTCCTTCTGCTTGGTTGAGCCCGGGAAGCGGGGTGGAGTTGTTGAGAACATGCAGGCAGCTCGCAGCACGTACCCACCTCATGCTCTTCCTTCTTCCCTCCAGACCCTGTCCCTGCTGGTCTGATGGAAGAGTGCTTCGGGCAGGAGGTGGAAGTGAAGGCTCCGGTGCTCGAGCATGGATCAGCAAGCATGCCCACTCAGGCCGTCGTGGGGCTGACAACGCCCCGGATAGAAAGGACCTTCCAGACACCCAAGGCCAGGGGCCACCAGACGGCTTCATCCCGGCTTACCCCTGTCTCCGCACTACCTGCCAAACCCAAAAGTGCCACCAAGCAGAAGCTGCCTGTGAGGAGCCACTCGCACTGTGGCGTCTCAGAAAAAGCGACGTCACCCAAGGAAGCGAGCGGCTGTGCCCTGCCCCCGGAAGAGCAGAGGAAGGCCTCCGAGCCGCGGCCTGTTGAGAGCTCCGCCAGTGACCAGCATCTGGGCAGAGACGCTCCGCCAGTGCCACTGCCCCAGATTCCCTGCCTGTCTTCCTTTAAAGTCCCCCCGGTGTGCGCCTTGTCTTTTACAGAGCTGGTGGAGGACTATGACCATTACATCAGAGAGGGCTTAGAGAAGCCCGTGGAGATCATCAGGCACTACACCGACCCCGGGGATCCTGCTGTGAGTCACCAAAATGGCTTTGTGAGACACCGAGTTCCTGAAGAGAGAGTGCAGGTGTTGGCCAGCAGTAGCCAGTCGGGGGACTCTGAGAGCGACAGTGATTCTTACAGCTCAAGGACTTCTTCCCAGAGCAAGGGCAATAAGTCCTACTTGGAAGGCTCTTCGGATACTCAGACAAAAGATTCCCGGCCTGCTCCTGTGGGCGGCCGTACTGCCCTGGGGCAGGCCCCAGATGGAAATGATACTCCCAGACAGGAGGACTATCACGGATCACCGGAGATCCCCCCCAAGACCCGGCATAGAGAAGGGGCTCACCAGAGAGCAAAGCAGAGCCGCCGAAACCTCTCCCGGCGGTCTTCCTACCGCGCGCAGGCAGAAGCCCCGGAAGACAGTTGGTATGACGGCCACCGGGAGATCCATCCAGGCTTTTCTGATACCTACCAGGATTATGAGGAGTACTGGAGAGCCTACTACAGGGCGTGGCAGGAATACTACGCCGCTGCTTCTCAGTCCTACTACTGGAATGCGCAGAGACATCCCAACTGGATGGCCGCCTATCAGATGAATACTGTGTACCTCCAGGAAATGATGCGTGCTCACCAGCGTTTATAGAGTACTGCACGTGAGACCACGGGAACCACCCCCTAGTGCTGGCTGCTGTTGGCCCGCCCCCTCCTCAGCCCACAGCAGCAGAGTGGTGGAGAGTGGCTTTCTTGGGGCACTTGAAAAGACCCGAGGCTTCCCACCAGGCGCATGTTTCTCAGATGGGGTGGATCTGGCCAGGATTATTACTCAATTTAAGAGACTTGGTGGAAGACATGGTGAAACTTAAAGTTTCTCGTCAGAGTTTTGGGGCCTTAGAGTTCAAAGGATCCCAAGTGCCATTTTCTATAAGCCATTTCAGAAAGAAGCATATGAAAAGACAGATTTCACTGCTCACTTAAATAAAAACAATTGTGGTTTAGAAAGTGATCTCAGTTCACGTTCTTTACAAAAGGTTTGCGGGGCATTTCCACCAAGATGCCTATTCGCAGCATATAGGATTTTGTAGGTTGGCCAGAAAATCACGCAGGATTTAAACATTGCTTCCTATGTTCCCAAAGACACCTGGTTTGGTGCGATTTGTTTTGCTTCCACTGAAAGCATTAATTTAACTAAGCTTGTTGACAGGTTGCTGACTTTTCCTCTGCAGGCCCTTTATCCCTGCAGTCGGTCGAGAGCGATTGTGTGTGTCTGGGTAGACTAGAGAAATTCATGGAGATACTCATATGAGAAAGAGTTATTTAAAGGGTAATTATAATAAAACATCCTGATCCAGTCCAAGGCTTTAGGTCTGATATTAGCCCGTAAGTCTGATACTAGTTGATATAGTCTGATTCAGACTCATGAAACATGCCATGAGGTCAAATGCAGGATGATCACAAGCCAGTGGGTAGAAAGTCTTTGGGTCCAGTGGTGCTGTAAGCATCTCAGCACTGGCAGGGGGCTCCTCCTCCTCTGGCTTCAGAGGTTGCATCCACGTGGCTTGTCAGCTGCTATGTCTCTCAGGGGATGCACAAAGAGAGCTGTGTCTCTCATCTCCAAGGAGGAAGTACCAGATTTCTCAGAAGGCCATGCGCACACAGAAGCCTCAATGGCCATGATCCGATTGACAGACTGACACCACCCCTACAGTCATAATCCTTAAATTGACAATTATATATTACCACAGCGGTCCACGTTTAGCTGGCATACCTCACTGGCTCTCGGACCGGCTTGTGGACTGCAGAAGGCCCTACTAGGTTTTTAGCACTAGTACTGCCTGGCCTCGGTGTGTCCTCTTCTTGGGTCTTTAGAAATTTTCAGTGTTTACTTCTACTATGGGTCCAAAGGGAGCCAGCGCTTTCTGTGGTGGCACGTTTAGGAATGGGGATCGAGAGGAATGTACGTGGCCGGTTGCACATTATTTCACTATGCAGCAGACCTTTTATGATCCAGCTTCTGGTTCCCAGACCCTTCTCTGAGCTGGGTTCGTGGTCAGAGTCTCTGTGTCCTCATTTGTAAAGAGGAAAGTTCATTGGTCCTGCCTGTGCCAACAATCTTCTGAGCAGCATGCACAGTTCCCCCAGGGCGGCCGACAGACACCCACCTCCATTACCATCGGCTCTCCGACGCCCACGTGGCAGAAACCCCAAACTGCTCATCTGGGTGCCTGGTGCTTGGGTCGGTAGGTTCTGCTTCGTCTGCGCCGCCCGTGCCGGCATTGCCAAGTTGGGCAGAATACAGGAACATTGTCGATAGCAAGTCCACAATTGGGTCCAGTATGCCATTAAGCAGCAGAGACTTTAATTATACACTTAAATTAAAATCCTGTCGGCTATATAATTGAACTGACCCCTTCTGCACCCCCGCTTTCCCATACAATCAGCAAAGTTCACAGTTTGTCATTGCTAGGGGATTTTAATTAGGATACCGCTACATCTTAATTAGAGATGAGGTTACGCATTAATCTTGAAATTAATTGGATCCTCTCTCCAGGTTTGTCTTGTGTTGTGTTTGCGTCTTTGTTCTAGAGAGGAAAATAATGTAGGGCTGAGCACATAGGTGCATAATACTAAAAGTAAAAATGTTTATTCATGCCTGTAACATTTAACATGTTAGGAGCATTGCAGTTGCTGGTGTCCCATTAAGGAGGTGGTGTGGTGAATCACGTGCCCCCGTTGACTGCTGCCAGCATGTCGTGTGTGTGGCTGTAACACTGAAGCGATGTCACTGGTGTTTTTGAATTGCCAGCAGGGCCATCCAAGGGGAACAGGCTCCCGGAGAGCTTCCAGTCTAAGATTACGAAGAAGGAACCGGCTGTCTACCTGCGATGGGCTCAGATGTCACCGTTGTGAGTGTAGTGTCAGGTTGCACGTGGCTGTGAGTCGACTCCACAGCCGGCAAGAGGGCCGGCAATGTCTCCGCCCTCTGAGTAGCTGGGTGTGGGGCACATGCCCGCAGTGTTAGGAACCACAGGTGTTTTCGCGGGTCAGTTGACGGGAGCAGATGCTCCGGTAGTGAAGAGAACACCTGACTTAGGCCCTCCTTTTTACCCTCCAACCTTGTGAAAGCTGTAGAGTTCCCTGTCGCCATGAACAGCACGAGGGCATCTTGATGCTTAGGTTCTTGTCCTGTTCTTCATCCTTGAGTGAGTGAGAGTGACCGGTGCCCTCGACTGGGTTGCAGTTCAGGGCCCTGTGCACAAGCGTGACCCTGCCTGGCCCCACGCCACCCTCACAATTGTTACGCTCGAGCCCACTGCAGCCGTCGTGTGGATCCATCTTGTCAAGGCTCTGGGACCGGCTCATGGACCCTCAATAGGTGTGGTTTTCCAAGGAGTGTTCTCTGCGGATCGCGTGTAATGAGGGTGTGAGGCAAAGTCTTGCCATCTTTACTTCTAAGGGACATTTTGACGGTAGCAAAACCAGATTTATGAAGAGTCTCTTACAAATGTAGACAGTTTGGATGAAGGGCTCAAGTGTTTGTGTTTTAAGATTCCTTAAAATCAGTGTACACCCTCGAGCTGCTTCTCTTAGGCTTCCACTGACCCGGATGAGGCTAGTCCTTCTGACAGGTGCCGTGGTCTTTGGGAACCTACTTGCTGTAAACTCATCACCGGGTAATTGTGACATACTAGAGTACGATATATTTTAGAGTGAAAAGTGGTATTTTCATAGTACAGCACTAAACTTTAACCCCTCAATGCCAAGAGGGGTTGACCTGAAATTATAAGAATATTATTGGGGGCTGAGCCCCGGTGGCCTAGGGGTTTTGTGCGGGACTGCGGCCCACTGGGACAGAGGTTCAAATCCAGCAGCAAGGCTGGGCCTCCTACTCCCACCACCAGAGGGCAGTGATGCCCCCCAAACCAAAAACAAACAAAATATTATTTTTAAAAAAGGAATATTATAGATTGATCTGCACGAGGCCAGAGAGAAGTATAAATAAATGGCTGGCACTCCTGGCTGCTAACCAAAGGTGAGAGGCTGAGATCCAACTAGAAGCACCTCAGATGGTCTGTGGGTTTTCTTAGGAAAAAACCAGCATGGGAAACCCCATGGAGTGCAGTTTCATGACCCCCACCCCGCCTCCAGGAGTCCACCACAGGGTAACTAGTTGTCACAGCCTGTTAATCTTAAAACAGTACCCAAGGCTTCCAATTGCCAGCTGATTCTGGAGTCTTATCACAGGTCAGATCACAGTACTTGTGAAACTCAGCAAGCATGCTGGTCACACTTGGTATTTACTGCTTTTTTAACAAACGAACAGGAGCTAGCTAACAAGCGTGGTTTCTAGTTCTCTTCCCCAGCAGGTTATGGGAGCTGTGGCTCTATAGTGACACCTAGTGGGGGATCAGGATGTGAGCATCTGTGATGGAAATGAATTTCTGAGTCCACCTCGGGCTTTGGGGATCACACACGTGAAGTTAGCAAGATTCACATTATTGCCACGTTAAGGTTAGGCAAGTGTGTCTGTGACCCTCATGCCCAAGTCAGGAACGTGGGACTGTAAGGTTAAAGCACACATGTAAGGTGTTTAGTCTCCTCCATTTTTCAGATGAAATGAACCCAAACCAGGCCTAGTCTGAAGTCTTCCCAGTAAGGCAGGGGTGGGCACTGTCCATCACTACCAGCTAGTGCCACCGTCGTTCCAGTGCAGCCGTCACATCAAGGGTAAGTTAAATGGTCGACCATGTAACTGGATAATATTTAAGTTGATCATTTGATCTAGCCCGTGAAAGAGGTAATCACTATATAAAAGGTTCTTGACAGGGCAAAGTTCCCCACCCCTGCAGTGAGGGGTTGAACGAAGCATGATGCCCAAGCTTCCTACTGTGAACCACTTCGTTTCCTCTTCAGTTTGCGACGTGGGCTTCCGCGAGGGAGGAGACAGTCCCTGCTTCCTCAGAGAGCAGAACCGGGACTGACACAGGTGGCTACCCACCCCAGTAATACAGGACTGGGCCTCAAACAGACCTGGACCAGTGACAGCAAGTGAGCTGCCCATCTCTAAAGCCCATTCAGGCAGGCGAGGGAGGACTGCAGGGGTGCCATGGAGGAGGGCTTGGAGAGGGAAGGTTAAGTGTAGGTCTGTAAGCACCCTTTAAGGAGTGGGGCTTCGTCGATGGGCTTCTCTGTCCAGTCGTGCATTGGAAAGGAAAGGAGACTTGATATGAAAAAGGAAAGACATGATCATGTCCGGGTTTGTGGCACATTGTTTAATCCAGATCGGATACATCAGGTACAGCAGTGGCACACGACTCAATACTGTAAATGATATACATGTTTTAACAGATGCACTACAGTTCCAAAAGAAGACGACAGGAAACTCAAGAGGGTTTGTTTTTTCATAGACAGTTTGCACATGTCTACCTTCCTGCAGTTTTGTACAGTATACTTCTCTGCCATTGTGGTGTTGGTAAGTAAAGCCCATTTATGATATGAAAATAGAAAAGAACACACTTGATGGTTTTCATGGTAACATTCATAGGGGTGTGTGACCACTCAGGAAAACATCACATCGGAATGTCTGGTTATCAAAAATATGCCACCCGCCCCACTCGCTAGGTAAGTCATCCACTGGCCCAGGCCTCCCAGACCTCGGACCAGTGCCCACAGGTGCACAGTGACATCATCCGATGTAGTAAGGAGGCTATGCAGATAAATGTCATTCCTAGACTTGATGAGAAAACCAACATTCTGAATAGAAAACATGGCCTAAAAGGAGCGGCGCAGAAGCATGTCTGATCGAGCGTTCCCCTAATGGCGCTGTTCGAGGCACTGTTTGGGCTCCAAGCTTCACCATCACCATGTCTTTCCCCCCTGCTCTGCCATTTTAAAGCTCTTTGCCAATGAGATTCCACGAGGAAACCAGAAAGGGAAAATGAAACCTTTCAGATACCTGTTAGCGGTTATCATTACCAACTATTTAGAAGGGAAACTATCACCTGCCTTGGGAGCTGCCTGCTTTTATCAGAAGGTGAGTTACTGAGCCTGGGTCGCTGGAATCCAGATGACCTCAGGATGTGGTTTCAGCTCCATCTCAGCCACCACTGGTGAGAAGATTAAAAAAAAAATCGAGCTGTGATATTTGGAAGGCATACTTTTCCTGCCTACATCCTAAAGTGTGGGTTACTTCACCTTGGAATTCATTTTAAGACTGGGTACAGTACCCCAGCTGGGTGTGACCTGTCCCCTTACTTTCCATCTCCATCTCCCACTCCTGCTCACCCACCTGGTCTTCCGGTGGGATTGTTGCCTTGATAATGCCTTGTGTTGGCTGGGCTCATCCCATCTGAAAGAGACTTCCCTTCTGAATAAGCAAGCACGGTGTCCATCTGCCAGTGAGAATACCTGGTCTTTTGGACAAGATCTAGATATAAGTAGTCCCAAGACTGATGCTATTTGTGAAACAAGAGGTTGAAGGAGAAAAGGTCTAAGGTTTGTTTTTGGAGGACTCTGCACCCGCTGCTTCCTCCCGCTGGTCCCCCCCACCCTGGAAATGCAGTGGTTATCGGCACAAGCAAGCCCAATAAGGAAGGGTCATCTAGACGGAAGTGGCGGGAGACCCCGCAATAAGCTGCCGAAGCTTTGGACTGTAATCAGGTCTGCATCTAACTGTCCACGTGAACTTCGGTAAGTCACTCAGCTGCTTGCTGTGTCCCAGAGGATTGGGTCAACCAAGGACTGGGTTAACGTGACCTGCTACTAGGATGTAGAGGGTAGGGAGGGCTCTGAAAGCTAACAGTAGGCTTTGAGACGTCATTGTCCTTGCATTCACTTCCCAGAGCCCAGCTCGTTTGAAAAAACAAAAACAAAAACCAGACTCTTCCATTCCTCCCTAGTCCTGACTCTCCCAGAGTCCCTGGTGGGTGCAGGGTTAATGTGCTCAGTGCTCACCAAATGGTTGGAGGTTCCAGCCCACCCAGAGTTGCCTGGGAATCGTTGTCATTGACCAACCCCCTCCCCCCCAGCTCTGGCCCACATGGGGCTGTTCACTTGTTCACCTGTGTCTGAAAGAATGGCCAGTCCTTTGCTGGTTCTACCCAAGGCAGGGCGATGTCCATATAGTTTGTATTAGACGGGAGTTTCCCAAGGTCTGCGTCCTGGAATCATGGGCATTCACGTAAGACTATATAATTAAGGGCCCTGGTAGGGAAGTGAGCTACAAGATAGGCTGCTAACTGCCAGGTCAGAAGTTGGAAACCACCAGCTGCTCTGGGAGAAAGAGGAGGCATCCTGCTCCGAGAAAGACTGACGACCGTCTTAGATACCCACAGGAACCGTCCTGACCTGTTGGGTAGGGTCACTCTGGGTGGGAGTGGGCTCCAGAGCAGCGCATTCGGTGTTGGTCTGGCAGGTCTCGAATTAGAGCACGGGTTCTTGCACAGGGCCCAGCAGCTGCCGCATTGTGAGAGGCTGTGGCTGTGGTGGGAAGAGCATTCGACACGTGGCCAGTGGATTTGGGTTCTGGCCCTGGCTCTGTTATCACTGCACGGACCTTGAACAAGTCACTGGACTTCTCCGAGCCTCATTTTTCTATGCTGTACAATGACTCAGATATTCTTCTCCTCTAACTCTGATTCCTGATTATTCTCACACTATGTGCTCTTTCATCCAGCGTCAAGCGGGAGCGAATGCTGTAGGGGGCTTGGCAGCCTATGAAGCCAAAGTTTGGGGACGGAAAACCCATCAGTCTTCGTGCCAAAAGGCCCGTGCCACCAGGAAGGCCCCGTATTGCTCCTCAGTCACGGACGGGGAGGGAGACTTCCTGAACGGACACACGGAGCTTGGTCGCCCTGGTGTGTACTTACCAGTGCCCAAGAGCAGTGCAGTCAGGCTGGCCGTATCATGTAGGTGAGCCATTTTTCCAGGCTGACATCTTCTGGACTAGAGGTGAGGTGGGCCCCTGATCTCTTGCTAAGGCTAGACGGGGCCAGAGATGAAGGGATGCCTAATGATCTCGTGGTAACTGGCTTGATGTGGGCTTTGGGGATGGAAGGAACTCAACACACAGAGTCCAACCTCGAGGGTCCTTCAGAAGAACTTGGACTTTCACTCATGCTTCCTTGGTGTCTGTCCACAGACTCTGGGTTGGATTGGTCATCATTCTAACCTTGCGGTGACCCGACCTGAAACTAAGCCTGGGCACATATCACCCACTCCTCTTCTAGGACGTGTGTCTACTAGACATAGACAACCCTAACTTTGCCCCATGATGTGTCACTGAGAAAATCTTTGTAGTCCGTTATCTGAAAGGAGTCCCGTCCAGTGGCCAGCCGCCCCGGGTGAGATGTGTGAATGAGGCAAACAGAGTTCACGGGATGTTTGGGTGTGGTTGGTTGGCTTTTGTGCCCCTATGGACCCATAAGCTCGAGGACAGGAGCCACTTCGTCCCGTGAGGCGGGCAGGGGTGGGGTGGGTGGAGCTCCTTGTGGCCAGACTCAGAGAAAATGCTCAGTGGTCAAGGAGGACCAGCCCAAGGAGCTAGGCTCCCTCCCCGTGCCCTTCTGCACATTTCTGGCGAGGTGCCCCACACGCCTTTGACTTTGCCCCCCTGGGGGGCCAGTAGAGCCGGGGGTCAGAGGTAGCCCCACTGCGGGTGGTTTTAGCTTCCTTTCTCTCAGGCCCAGGGTGGCAATAGTGCAGCTGGAGGTGGGAGAGGGGCGACAGGCTTGTCACTTTACCTGGGGCTTGTCTGCTCAGCTCTAAGCTGTGGGAGTGGCTCGGAGAATTCCAGAAACGCTGTCCCAGGCTCCATCAGCGTGCAAGCCAGTTGAGCAGGAACACTGGCTAGGTTCCTCACAAACAACCTCCCTCCCCACTTCACTTTCCTGGAGTGATGGGCTTCTCCCCCATTTCAGCTACCTTGAGAGAGGCCAAGCCTAAGACTTTTCAGAGCCCCAGGCTTCTTTCAGACCAGGAGAGACTCATCTAGAAGCTCCTTTGCTTTCAGTCCTTGGAGCCTCCGGCATGAGGCACACACGCTGAACCTTCTATCACAGCCTCTGGTGGGAAATGTTTCCGTGCACAAGGGAAGTCAGGAAGCCTGGTCCTGCCACAGTCTGCTCAGGAGGCCTCTTGGCAGAACTCTGAATGGGCATTTGGGGGGGGGGGGTACTAAAAGGAGAGGACATGGCCAGGTGCTTCAGGGGTGATTGCCACAAGAGCCTGTCCCTTCTGCTCGCTCTCCAAGGGGGTGCGCCCACCACAGCTGTCTGTGATTCTCGGGGCCGGGCTGTCTTCTTTCAAGATCCCATTGCGGTACATCTGGCTACTCCCGTTCTTCTCCAGAGAGGAACCCTGCAGAACGTCGGTGGTCCCAACCTCCAGGGAAGGCCCCTTGTCCTGTAAGGTGGGCTTCTCTCACCCTGACACTCCTCTCCCACGGTGGTATCCATCCACCTACACCTCACAGGCACAAGACTGGGCACTTGCCAGTGCCAGGGAAGGCTTTACTGAGGCTGGGCTGCACAGGCGACAAAGGGCTGGACACCACGACAGCCGGGGTGGGGAGCAGAGAGTGACAAGAGACGAGACGGGGACAGACGGGGGTCGGGGTTGCTGTGGCTGGCAGGCAGATGGCCCACCTGGGGAATGGAGAGAACTCAGCAATAACTGACTCCTTAGCCTAAAAGCTGCTGCTAAAAAATGATCGAAGAAAACGCAACAACAGAATCGAAAAAAAAAAAAAAAAAAAAAGACCAAACCCTCACAAAACGCGTTGTTTTGGTTCAAAGGTATTGGGTCCATGGAGAAAAACATTTCACACAAATCCGTTGGTGTTTTTGTTTTCCACCTTTTCCCATGAATAAATATTATCCATTAAGAGCCTTGGAAAGGTGCATAAATACACAGTGTTATATTTTCTTCCTGTCTTGCATGTGAGCTCTCGGCCTCGGATGCTTGCTGTCTGTCTCGCCTTTTCCTCACTGGGGTCTCCAGAAACACGTGTGATGTGACAGGAGGCTCCTAGCCGCAGGCCTGGACCTCTAGCCAGCCACCCTGTCCCTGTCCCCACCCGCCCTCCCTCCGGGGCCCCAGCCAGCCGGCCCGTCCCGAGCTCTGTCCACGGCCCGCCGGGGAACTTCCAATGCCCCCTTGTGGCCTCTCTCTGTGCAGGCACAGGCCTCCGTGCCAGGGGTGCCAGGGCGCAGGCAGAAGTAGTGGGGGAAGGGGGAGGAGTGGTCGCAGTGGCCACCCGCCAACATGCCAGCCCCCTTCGCTCCCCACTACCCGCGCGGACCCACTGTCCAGTCGGGTGGCTTTACAAGGCGGAGACCTTGACGACGTTGCTGGCGACGGACGGAATGTTCGTGTTGGGGCCCGGGCTGGCGGGGGGCGGCCGGCTCTCCCCCTCGGGGGTTAGGGCTGGCGGGGTGGGGATGCTGATGATAGCTGTGGTGATCTGGGACATCTTGCAGTTTGGTCTCAGTCCGTCGTCTGCTTTCAAGTTAAGGCTGGAGCGACTGGGATGAAAGAGAAAGGGAGGTGATGGCATCGGCCGGCCAGTCTCCTGGGGCCTGGGACACTTTGGGTGTCCCTCTCCCTGTGTCTTTGGGAATCAATGTGCACAGGGGTGGGGGTCGTGGGGTGGCGGGTCAAAGAGGCGGTGGAGTTTTCCCATGACCTCTTCGCTGTATTTTCCCACACGCCCTTTTGAAGGACTCTTGGTGGTTTTTTTTTGGGGGGGGGGGTG
>PVJH01019690.1:0-42237 GCA_004026705.1 Nesogale talazaci
CCTAAAGATGCATTTTTCTTTATATAGTCCACTTTCTTGGATGACTTGCTTAACACCAAGATTGACAAAGTATGGTAGTATGAAGAAAGGACACAACTCTGGGACACAGATGTCTGGATTTTAAATTATATAGTATTCCCTTGTTCTATTCCACAATTTTTTCTTGGTTTCTATACAGATATAGCATTAACACAGTATTATGAAATTGCCATTCTTCACAATACTATCCATAATTGTTATGACTCACAAAGTCAAATGCCTTTGTATCGTCAGTAAGACAAAGGCAAATATATTTTTGATGTGCTCTACATCTATTCAAACTTCATCTGATATTAACAATGATGTACCTTGTTCCACATCCTCTCCTCCTTGAATGCCTGAGAGTTCCCTGTTGATGTTCTACAGCATGGTTTTGAATTACTATCAGGAAAATTTTACTTGTGTATGGCATTGATGATATTACTTGATAATTTCTATATTTTGGTGATTTACCTCTCTTTTTGGGGGAGGGGCATCACTGCCCTCTGGTGGGAGTGGGAGACCCAGCCTTGCTCTTGGACAGCTGCTGCTGGATTTGAACCGCCAAGCCAGTGGGCTGCAGTCCCGCACTCAACCACTACACCCATTGGTGCTCAGCCCTACCTTTCTTTATAATGTACACATATCAGAATATCTCCCAATCAGATGGCCCAATTTATTAGCATACTTGAACGAACACTTTCAGCAATTGCATTCATTAGTTGAAGTGGCTCAATTGCTATTCTGTCCGTTTCTTCAGTTCTTTGAGCTTGAGAAATCCCTTTTGGTTCTCTAACTCCAGGTCTTTGAATGCTTACTTTAATGCTCAAAGGGAATAAGGGAATGCTTTTGTGTGTTAAAATCAGGGGAAAAAATTAGGAAAATCGGGGTTGTATTCTTTCACTGCAGCTATTCAATTTTATGTTTAGTAAGTAATTTGAGAAATTTGACAAAGGGAAAGAATGTAACATGAGAATTGGAGGAGCAATCATTACTATCCAGTAACAAACAGATAACCTTCCTTGCTGAAAGTGGGGAGAACTTGAAGCACTTGCTCATATCAATAGCTATAGCTGGTGGTGTAGTGGTTGTGCACGGGACTGCGGCCCACTGGGATGGAGGTTCAATTCCAGCTCCACGGAGCAAAGGCTGGGCCTCTTACTCCCACCACCAGAGGGCAGTGATGCCCAAAAAACCAACCAACCAACCAACCAAGCAAAAAAACAAAAACAAAAAAAATAGCTATAGCCTTCAGGATGAATTGTGACTCAATGTAAAGAAAGCCCAAATCCTCACAATTCAACCAATAGATCATATCATGATAAACGGGAAAAATATTGACGTGCTTAAGGATTTCATCTTGGATTCACAATCAACGCTCATGGAAGTAGCAATCAAAAAACAAAATGACACATTGCACTGAGTAAATTGCTGCACAACATCTCCTTAAGTGTTGAAGAGTATGGACATCATTTTGAGGACTAAAGGGGGGTCTTACTCAAGTCATGACATTTTCAATAATTTCATATGCAAATGAAAGTTATTCATGGAATAAGGAAGACAGAGGAAGAATCAAAGCATTTGAATTATGGTGCTGGTGGAGAATATTGAACTTACCTTGGATTGCCAGAAGGACAAACAAACTTTTCTCAGAAGAATGTTTCTTAGAAGTGAGGATGGTGAGTCATGGTTCCATATACGTTATAGGGAGGGACCAGGCACTAGAGAAGGACATCATATTTGGTAAAGTGGAGGAGCATCAAAAAAGGGCAGATCCTCTATTAAGCTAGCTTGACAAAGGTAGCTGCAGCAATGGGCTCCAATATAACAATTGTGAGATGGCTCAGGGCTGGCCAGTATTGAGTTCTGCTGGGCCTAAGGTCAATATGGGGCAGAACCAACTCTATCCCACCTAACAATAACATTCCATGTAGTATTGCAGCATACAATTTGCTGATGTTATCATTCTCAGAGGTAATGCTTCTATCTTCCAAAGGCAAATAAAGATCAGACTCGCAGAGATTTCAATAATCAACTACAATAATAATGAGAACTTAAAAATGATAGCATGTTCGACTTTCATCAGACCAACATACAACAAAGAGTAGCTGGAACAAAATACCTTTAAAACTCAGGCACTATCTGTATTGGTTAATGGATATTTATTTCATAGGGGAAGTTGTAATGCCACGTGTTGCGTGCTGTCAAGTCAATTCCAACTGATAGTGACTCTGTCTGTGAGAAAAGAGTAGAGCCATAGGAATTTCTCAGCTGCAACCTTTTGGAAGCAGACCGCTAGATGGTTTCTCCTACAGAGTTGAAATAGATTTATATTGCCAACCTTCTAGTGTGCAGGTAGGTGCTTAACCATGGGACAATTAGGTCTCCATAATGCAATATTACTATATATGCTTTGGTGTATATTTTCTTTCATAACTCTTATTTCATTTTTCATGATATTACCTACTGGTCCAGTCGTGAGGGTTTTTGTTTTCTTAATACAGAGTAGTAATCCATACTGAAAACTGCAGTCTTTCATCTTCCTCAGCAAGTGCTTCAGGTCCTCTTCACTTTCAGTAAGCAAAGCTGTGTCATCTGCATCTCTCAGCCTGTTAATAACCTTACTTTCTATCCTGATGCCTCATTCTTCTTCATGCAATCCAGCTTCAGATCGAATAAGTATGGCAAAAAGATAAAACTGGAATGCATACCCTTCCTGCTTTTAAGCCATGCAGTATTCTCTTGTTCTGTTCCATCGACTTCCTCTTGATCCATATACAAGTCTGTAGGAGCACAATGAAGTTGTCAAGGATTTTGTCTTTCCTGGATTTACAATAAATGCTCATGGAAGCGGAAGTTAAACGATCAAAAGACACGTTACATTAGGTAAATCTGCAGCACAAGTTCTCTTTAGAGCATTGGAAAGCAAGGATGTTTCTCTGAGGATTAAGGTGCACCTGACCCAAGCCATGGTATTTACAATTGCCCCACATGCATGTGAGAGTTGGACACTGGATCAAGAAACTGAGGAATAATTGACGCATTTGAGCTGTGGTTCTGGCAAAGAATATTGAAAGTACTATGAACGGCTCAAAGGGCAGACATACCTGTTTTGGAACAAGTACAGCTGGAATCTTCCTTAGAGGAAAGGATGGGGAGACTTCATCTTGCATACTTTGTGTGGGTTGTCAGGAGAAACCAGTCCCTTGAGGGTGACATCACGTTTGGTCAAGTGGAGGGGCAGCAAAAAAGAGGAAGGCGCTCAATAAGATGGCTTGACATCGTGGCTGCGACAAGGGCTCAGGCTTAGAAACAATTGAGGATGGTGCAGTGTTTCCTTCTGTTGTGCATGGGGTCATTGTGGGTTGGAACCACCTTAATTGTGTCTATCATCATCATCATCATCATCATCGTCGTCATCATCATCATCATCATCACCGCCATCATCAACAACAACCCTTATTTCCTCGATGTTGGAGCACAGTATCCCAGTATATGCTTACTGTCTTTCTTTGATAGCCTTTCGTATGGATCTTAAAGCACATAAACTTGACAGCCTGAAAACAAAACCACTCTCCTATGTGCACACAGATCACAGACTTTCATGAAAATAAATGGAAGCAGCATTCTGTTTGCAATGAAAATCATTCTATGGAAGCCTTGGTGCCTGTGGAGTTTGCAATCTGTTCACTTCCTGTAACAAGATTTCCACTGATTTACGTCTGTTGAGATGAATTCACGTCGTTTGTTTTTGCTTTTTTTTTTTTTTGGCATCATTGTCCTCTGGTGGTCGTGGGAGCTACCCAGCGCTGCTCCTGTAAGCTGCTGCTGGATTTGAACCGCCAAGCCCGCGGGTCACGGGAGATGAATTCATGTCGTAGTTAAACCAAACCACTATGGAACCTGGGGCATTAAAATGCTTCTCACTCTACTAATTATTATTAGACTCCTATGACCGTCAAGAGGTATCTGAAAGAAGATGTGTTTTATTTAATTTCAAACTAGTTTTACATCAGAGAATTTTACCTAGAAGAGTAGAGTTCTTAAGCTGGGTGGTGAAAAAGAAAAGTGTCCTTAAAAGATTTAGACATTGAAGTCTGAAAATTTCTCTTGAAAATAAATATTTGCTTGGCATTTGCTACTTAATTTTCCTATCTGTGGTCCTTATGATAAGACTGTGTACTTTCTATAACATAAATTGCTTGGTGTCAAAAAAATCACGGCAAGTCAGTGTAAAGGGTGAACAGGCAAAATGTGAAGATGTTCAGTTGGTCCAGAGCACGTTTTCTGTAAGTTTGATTGGAATATTTCTTAAGACTTTATGAAATATGAAGCTTTCTATAGGTTTCAAGTAGAAGCCATTGGTCAATTTCAAACAATTTTTCTTTCGTTTCTCACTTGAGGCTTTGAAAAGTTGGGATTAAATATTAGTTATAAAACAACGTTAAGAGAAGATCCCCCCTCTACTTGCATCTCTTAATTTAGTCCGTATCAGATTTCCTAAGCCCGACCACAATATACTGCTGGAAAAAAAAGTACTACTTGGTTAATATGATGTAGAAATTGTTTCTTAAAGATTTTCCTGCGAAAGCACTTGCACCTTCACTATAGGATGCATTTAAAAAATCTTATAAAATTTATTTTGTAGTTTTAGATACATTTAGGTGCACTAGATCTTATTGAGTCAATTTTGTCAATTCATATTGTCCTGGGTAATCAACAATTGGTTTCACTTACTTTCAAATTTATTCATATAAAGTTGCAGTGTATTATCTCAAAATTGATCACACTACTGCTTGTATCTATTGCTTTCTTGGTCACATCCAATAAGGTTATTTGTGTTTTCTTTTCCTTTAATCAGACTTACTAATATTTGTCTATTTTATTGGTCTTCAACAACCACTACTTTTGTATTTGCTTGATTACTTTCATGATTCCTATTATATTTATAAAGTTAACTCTAAAAAGCCATTTACAAATCTTAATCCACTATGAAAAAAATATTGGCTTGAAGGGTACCTGGGAAAGGAGGTCCAAACAAGTCCTGTTTTTTTTCCTCCTACAATAAGAGATCTAGATTGCTTAAATTTTCTGTTCTGTCTTTTCTTCACTGTGGGAAAAAAAACCCCTTTTTTCTGCAGCGGTACTCACAGATTTGTCGATTTTTATACGTCTCTGGATATATCCCATGGATATATCCATGACTTCAGCAGAAGTAGGTCGATCCCACACAGGAAAGATGACAGGTTTTCTAGTTATGACTGTTGATCTTTCCACAGGTATAAAATATAAGGTGATAAGGACACTGTGCCAAGAACAGGGAAGAATCCCCTTTGGGCAAACCAGCTCGAATAGTTACATAGACAAGTGGTATGTCCATCTTGAACCTACACCCAAAGTGCCACAGAAGAATGGCTTCTGAGTGATATTTTAAAATAGCTGTATCAGTTCTAGTCTGCCCCTGGGGTCCTTTCATTACTGTTACTGCTGGAAAACTCCAGTAATGAGGGAAAGAGGAAAATATTTGCATTTTGAATAACTTTTGCTATCATTTTCTCCCAGTCTTGCTTATTTATTCTTACTTATATGCATTTTTGTCAACATTAAAGTCAGAATTGATTAGTATGAGAATTTTGTGGCCCACAAAACACATTCTAAATCAACACGCTTGCCTGGAAGTTGGCAATTTATCTTTCCAAACTAGTCTCAGAGCTAATTGTCTCCACATTGTGTGAAGTGTGAAGACCATCATGACAATGGGGCAGAAAATTTTAGCCCATTCTATTTATTTAACACCTCATAACACTCACGAGTTTTCCTTCCCTGTCCAGGTTTGTATAAAATTTATTATGACCCTATAATCGCTCCCTCTGCTTTCCCGAGATTTTTAAAAGTGATTGGCAAACAAAACTAACAGACTCTACAAACATTTAACTGCAGCAGGAAATGTTGCCTTGTGCTGGCGGAGCCAATAGACTGGTCCCTGCTTAAAAGTCCCCTTTATGTGTTAGGTTTGTAAGATTAGCTTTCTTATGTAAGAGAGATGTTAGCAGATATAAGACATTTGTTCATATTACATTTTTCACTCTGATTTTGCTCTTTAAAATATTTTCTTATGAAATGATCTCTTTTTTTTTTGTGTGTGTGTTATTGTTTGAAGTGAACTTGTTTGTCACAAGACTCCAAGTCCACTTCAGTTTCACTTTCCTCCTTTTTTCTTTAAGCCACTGAGACCACTGTTTAAGTTTGAGGGCTAAGAAAACCAGAAGGGAAATGATCTCTTACCAATACAAATAAAACATTATTTTTTAATGCTAAATACAAGGCATTCATAAAGGAAATAATTTTAGGGGCTGAGTCCCGGTGGTGTAGTGGTTGTGTGTGGGACTGCAGCCCACTGGGTTGGTGGTTCAAATCCAGGAGCAGCTCTCCAGGAGCAAGGCTGGACCTCCTATTCCCCCCATAGGGCAGTGATGTCCCCCCAAAGGAAAGTAATTTTAAATAACCCCAAGTATAAACTAGAAGGTAAAATTCTCTTGTTCCTCATCTCCATGCTTGCAGATACTTTTTTAAGTGCAAGAAATGTGATCATTGACTAAGAATGCCAATTAATTAAAAAGAATGGAGTACTCATATTTTACAAAGCCAAACTAAGTAGATATCAGTTACCAGATTCTAATAGTCTGCACACACAAAGTTGAACACACACACAAACAAATAAACATAAGCAAAACAAACAAAACATAAAGGCAAGCAATATCAGAAATATTATGCATGGAATACCAGGTGCATTTCCAAGGGCAGAGAATGATGGCTACCACTTCTAGTGAAGTAAAGAATTAAAAAACACGTCATTACTTCAAAGGGGGAAATACTTTTTTTTGGGGGGGAGCATCACTGCCCTCTGGTGGGAGTGGGAGGCCCAGCCTTGCTCCTGGAGAGCTGCTGTTGGATTTGAACCGCTAAGCCAGTGGGCCGCAGTCCCGCACTCAACCACTACACCATCGGGGCTCAGCCTGGGGGAAGTACTTATATTTGAATGAAATGACCATGTAATTTATCATCCAAACTGGGATAACAGGCATAAACCAGAACAATCCTAGATCACTTAGGACATGTACCTGTGTACCTTATCTAGTACCTGTGCTCAATTTTAATTTTAAACACGCATTGATTAGTACTTTTTTATTTTTAAATTTATTTTAATTTTTTTGATTAGTACTTTTAAGATATAGTTTCATACATAAGGTCTTGTCTCACATTTTGACCACAGTTACTCACCAGCACTTTGCTTTCTATTTACTTATTTTAAACCGCCAGGGGCATCCAGCAGAGTGCTAGACATCAATTACTCTATAAAAATCCTCATGGATTGATTTAAAAATACCTAAGGTTTTTTCCTGTCCCTTCCTTCAAACTAACAAAGACTTTCATCTGCGATTCTGTGACTTGTTAGGGTTTGCAAAATGTTTTTTGAAAGTCTCTGAAATTGAATGGACACATACATAGGCGACCTCTGACTGGACTCTGGGATGTCTGCCTAAACTACTAATCCTGTGCCCTAAGACTCTTACCAGCCTGTACTGTCAGGTCTTCTGATAGACTCACTATGTTTCCAAAGTGGTGGTTATACTCCTGAACATTTCTATGGGAATATAGTTACAGTATCAGGTGTTTCTTTGCTTAGCTTTTAGGAGACACTCCAACAGAAACAAGAGAGATTTGAAGGAGAGCTGACAAGAGTAGGATGATGGCTACTGGAGAATAAATTTTATTGAATGATTATTTTGTGAGAAAGATGCTCTTTTTTATACTAGAGTTTCTTTGCCTCACTTATTAGACTGGGAAACAAGTTGTGCTCGATTTTCCATGCTCTTCTAAGATGTATAAGACACAGTCCATGTCCACTAGCAAGTCTACAAGGGAGATTTATAGTTGAGCACATAAATTATCTATGACATTGTAAGAACAACAGACCAATTTACAGTCGATTTCTGGCCAGAATACCAAACTCCGTGAAGTTGTGAATGGTGAATGGGCAGGGATATGAGGGCAAACAGAATCTGATCTGGAAATTGAGAGATGAATAAACTCCATTATGAAGCTTGAGGGTAAAAGTATCTTAAAAGACTTGTATGTTTTTTAAAATCCCATAATTGAAATGCCAGGTGATAGAAACTGCTGTTAAATTGGATGTGTGTGGCTGGATAAATTTTTTCACAGGAGGCGTGAAGCTATGGGTGATCTCTTTATATACCACAAACTTGTATAAAATGATAAAAATGACCCAAGTAGTGTTAAATGATTTTGTTGTCTAATAAGCTACAATATCTTTTGATAAGACTTATGAGTTTAATCTAATTTAAATAATTAAAACATGTACTTTATACAACAAATATAAGATACATATCTAGTTACATAAAGAACATATTTTTTGACCCACAAAGGAATCTTCTATTCCAAGTGGTCTGTTTTTTAGACTCTTGTTTAGATCTATATAGAAGCTTCATATTTCACAATGAGTTAAGATCTTTGAGTTTCCCAGATTCATAAACCTGTGCCCAGAGATTATAACTTCATTACTGGACCATAAAATATATATGCACAAGGAATTAAGGTACTCATGGGGTTAAAGTCTTCTTGAAATTCCCAAACACCTTTGTAAGTAGTTTTCCAGAGACTGACTTGCCTCAGAAAGATTATGACAGTTTTCAGTGCAATGCAGTTTGTTCACGAAACTCAGAATACCCAATGACTTGCTTCCCACAACAAAGTGATTTGATTCTTCCCTGCCCCTTCTTTTTGTGTGTTGAGAATATATTGTTCAGCCAACAGTTTGGGGATCCCATGAGTTAGTAAATAATGGAAATAAAAGAGTAACTTTCCAATTTAAAAAATTTCCAAGTCATTTTATTAGGAGCTAATCCAGACATCATACTATCTCTTAGTTGAATTGTATCAAGCAGTCTTGTACAATTACTAGCATCATAATTTTTAAAACATTTTCTTCCTTCTTGAATTCCTTGATATTAGCACTCCCCTCTTCAGCACCCCTCCCTCTTCAGCCCCTGCCACCGTACCCCTGAGGAATTCTTTTATTTTCCCAATGATTTTATTGGGGGCTTTTACAGCTCTTAAAACATTCAATACATCATTTGTATCAAACATATTTGTACACATATTGCCTTATTCATTTCCAAATATTTTCCACTTGAGCCCTTGGTATAATCGCCTCTCCCCCCCCCCTTTATTTTAAAAATCATTTTATTGGGGGCTCATACAACTCCCATCACGATCCATACATACATCAATTGTATGCAGGCCACATTTGCACACTTGTTGCCATCATCACTCTCAAAACATCCTCCCTCCACTTAGGTCCCTAGTACCAGCTCTCCATATTTCCCTTTCTTCCCTCCAACAACCCTTAGTGATTTACAAACTGTTATTACTTTTTCATGTTTCACACTGTCCAATGTGTGCCTTCACTCACTTCCTGTTGTCCAGAGAGGAGGTTATGTGTAGATCCCTGAAATTGGTTCCCCCTTTCTATTCTACCCTCTCTCCACCCTCACTGTATCACCACTCCCACCGTTAGTCCTGAGGGATCATCTATTCTAAATTCCCCATGTTTCTGACTCTAGGGTACATTCCCTAGTCTAGCTGGATTTGTGTGGTAGAATTGGGATCATGATAGTGGGTGAGAAGAAGCATTTGAGAACTAAAGGAAAGTTGCATATTTCATTATTACTACACTGTACCTTAACTGGCTCATCTCCTTTCTGCAACCCCTTTGTAAGAGGATGTCGCTTCACCTATTGATGGGCTTTGAGTCCCCAATCTATACTCCCCCTCATTTATAATGATATAATTTTGGTTCTTTGATGCCTGGCACTGGGTCCCTTCCATACTTTGTGGTCACACAGGCTGGTGTGCTTCTTTTGTGTGGGCGTTGTTCCTTCTGAGCTGAATGGCTGCTTGTTTACTCAAGCCTGTAAGACCCCAGACACTATATTTTTTGATAGCCAGGCACCATTAGCTTTCTTCATCACATTTGCTTATGTACACATTTGTTGTCAGCGATCATATCAGGAAAGTGAGCATGCAGTGTTTTAGAGGAACTCTTACTGATTTTATTACCTCTATAGACTCACTTGACCTGGGTTCTGATTTTTGAGTACTGAAAACATGGAAAAACACACAGCAGGGAGTCAAGGGAATCAAACAATGACAAAATACAATAGAGACAAACCCTAATATGAAAACCCCCCAGAAAAGATCATAAAAACATATCAAGTACAAAGTGAATCAAAAGGGAGATCAAGTAGTAAGGCTTTAACTGTTCAAATCGGATTTAGCCTATTAATCTCCTATAGTTTTCACTTCAATACTCTGTGTCAGATATCTGGGTTATCCCTTAATCATGGTTAGAGGGAAATCACCAGAGGCTTATTCTCTGTGTAGATACTGCACATTTTTTGGGCTTTCACTATCAGAAGAAAGCCAGCCTCTGATACATACATTGCATGTTCAATAGGCACAGTTGTGCAGAGATAATTATTATTTATTACAATAAGGTTATAGAGAGCATGAGAGAGAGAGAGAGAGAGAGAGAGAGAGAGAGAGAGAGAGAGAGAGAGAAGTAATAAGAGTCAAATACATATCACATCATGGTAGCCTGTCTCACCTCCGCTGATGGGGCCATCCACATGGAGACAGTGAGTGGGGGAAGGGATTACATGAGGGAGAGGGACCGAGAGCGTCTGACACTGAGGGGCAGGAGAGAGAGCGCCTCGATCCTATGTCCAATCTTTATATACCCTCTGGAGCCATGCCAGACCCCCAATTAGAGGCCAATACATCACAGGAAAGGGTTGGCTATAGGTACACATTACAGAAAAGGTAGGTTTCAGGATCCCATGTGACAAGACCAGACCCCAGACTCTTGAATGTGCCTTCACAGGTTACACTAGAGATCATTAACAATAGCACGTGAATCCGCCCACAGACTTCAAGGGAATCATCATCCTAACAGCAAGGGAGTTAGCTCTGTTGTGAGACACACAAAGGCCTCATGTAACTGGGAGCTTCAGGGAGAATAGTTAACTACCACACCAGATGCTGATAAATAGTTTGCTTAATATTTTGGAGTATATAATTGTGGTAAAGTCCTGTCTTCATCCCACACTTTCACTGTCATCCAGAGCCTTCTGCGCATCAGACTCTCACAATTTATATTCTAATAGTATTCCCTTTTTCATGTTTGGATTTTAGTCTTTACAATCCTTTGATCACAAATGTTGGTGTGGTCTTTCATGTGGACTTAGTTGGTATTTCACTTAGAAGGCTGCTTGTTTGAAAACCAGCCTAATAATGTGAATTTATAATTTCTCAGACTATCTAGCCATGGTTATAACTAAATCTAGAATACCAAATCATTTCAATTTTTTGTTTACTCCAGATGATCTAGGCCTAGTGGCAATCTGTAGACAACTAGTTGTTACTGTTAGAAGATGCCATTGAGTTGATTCTGATTCATATTACAACAGAAGAGAACACTGCCCCGTCCTACATCATTCCTGTAATGGTGGCTCTGTTTCAGCCTATTGTTGCCACCCTATCTATCTCCTAGAAGGTATTCTTTTTTATGGATTTCCGTTTCTTAGTGAGTTGCCTTTCCTAATGTCTAAAGTATGTGAGGAAAAGTCTTGCTAGTTTTGCTTCTAAGGAACATCTGGTTATACTTCTTCCAAGACAGATTTGTTCATTCTTCTGGCAGCCCAACATATATTCAATTTTCTTTTCCAACACCATAATTCTTTGCTCTTCTTTATTAATTGCTCACTTCCACATGCATATGAATACGAAGTGATTGAAAAGACCACACTTGGACCTTCGTCTTCAAACTGACATTTTTCCCCCCCTCATAATTCTAAAGAGTTATTTTAGAGCAGATTTGTCAAATGTAATAGGCAGTTGTTTTGGCTGCTTTATAATCGCTACCCTGCCACACCCCCAAGAAACCATTAATTCAACTAATATCTCTAGATTTACTATGTGTTCACAATTTTATGCTATCATTGCATCCTTCAGATTTGGACTACATTATTTACAATCCTCGAATCACACTGGTCAGTGTTTCTTCTATGTGGATTTATTTGATGAATTTTTAAATGAAAAAATAATTAAAAATTTAAAATAGTTTTATCATTGTTAGGTGTTTTTGAATTGGTTCTTATTCATAGAGACCCTATGGACAACAGAATGAAACATTGCACACTCCAGCACCATCCTTACAATTGTTCTTATATTTGAGCCCATGTTACAGTCACTGTGCCAATTCAACTCTGAGCCATCGCCGGCTATTGCCCTGGTCCCAATGGTAGCTTCCTAACTGGCTTTCCCATTCTCTCTTTTTTTTTTTTAGTTTTGTTCATTAGAATATCAATTGAACACCTACGGAGATATGAAGCTTTACATATGGCCAGAAGGGTGAGGTAACGTAAAGGTACCCTGTTATCAGAAAGAATAGCTTCTGGGGTCTTAAAGGATTGTTTTCAAGCAAGCAGGCATTTAAATGAGATGCTAATCAAGCCCACATGGAAGAAGTACCAACACCTGTAACCCAAGGATTGCAAATAATATAATTTAAATCTCAAGGTGGAAGTGGTCTCAGAGCTAAAATTGTGAAAGCCTGGTTTGCAGAAGGTCATGGAGGACAATGCAAGCCCAAAATACATTCACAAGATATACAAATGGAAAAAGCTTCTGATTATTTCCTTCTGACTACAATTGAGTGATGGGAATGATTTAGTCATTGGAGAATATTGGAGAGGTGATTACAGTAAATTAAAATGATAAATCTGACTTGAATGGTTAAAAGCTTGTCATTTGTTCTCTCTGATATACTTTGAACTTGATCTTGTTTTTTAATATGTATTTTTTTCAAAATTCGGGCTTATTTCTGTACATTTTATTATTGTTGGTAGTTTTCTGGATTCTATTAGGTATTGTTCTATGTTTTTCATTATTTGAAACCCTTGCTGAACAAATCTATGGAGACAACAATTAATAGGTTTCCTGGTGGTTACAGTAGGGAGGAGGGTCATGGGAAGTACATGTGAAGGAGTACAAGAAGAAAGAAAATGTTTTGAAATGATTATGGTAGCAACTGTATACCACTCCTTGATATGACTGAACTCTTGAACAGTATGATGTCTGGATTTTGTCCTAATAAAATGATTTGAGAAAAAAAGGAGGAAAGGAGAGGTAAACCTGCAAGAGAACAGAGTACAGTGCACTGAGTCAAAGGAAAACGGTTTAGGAAATCAGAATCACATTGCTTTCCACCTGTAAGGGGTGTAGGTGGACAAGGGGTTGAGATGATAATAGAAGACTTCAGTCTGGATTGTTGATGTCACTCATTATGGCCTATGGTTGTCTTCCTTTTTCCTCTCTTTAACTTTGGGCTTAATCTACTGGTAGTGCCAGGACCGTTCAATGTACTTGTTCTATACTTGCTTGCATTTCTGCTTTGTCATTTACAGAAGTAGGTCCTTTGGTTTTTTCGGAATCTGCCTTCTCACTTAAAAAAAAAAAAAGGATTTTTGACCTTTAGACCTTGGTGTTGATGATTTTGAGTATTTCCCATTCTGATTTCGTTTTTGGCAAGAATTCCTTATAGATTTCATCACTGGAGGTTTCTCTTAATTTTCATTGTCATAAAAATCATCATTGGCAGCAGTGAGTTTTACTTTTTCTCTGTAGAATATTGTTACTCCTAGTAAGGGCAGATTGATCTCACCATATACTTAAAAGTTTCATATCTTCCTCCACTTTTCCATCTGACTCTACACCTTCCTCTAGCTGCTAAATGGTGCCCATGAATATGCACTGAGCCATATTTCAACCATAATACCAATGTTATTTCAAAGCTCCCAAAGGAGACCATGGGCTGCACAGATATTGCAAAGTTGCCAGTATCACTTTAATTGGATTGCCTTCACAATTCATTGCCTCTGTTGCAACAATGTTCAATTCACTCTTTGCACATACCCCTAACTTGAATGGTGTTAATTTTTCATTATTATCCACCTTAAGTGATTTTCTTTGTCATCTTTGGGTTCACATCCAAAAAGATCCTTTTGTGGACTCAGGGGCTCATGCCTATATCTACTGAATATGCCATGTGTTAGTGGTATGCACTTCAGCAGGAGAAATGGAGATCAGAAATAAACCGCCACTGTTATTAGCAGCAGCATAGGACAGAATCATACCAGGGTACCCTATTTTCATTTCTGTCCCATTCGGCTTGTTCTTCAAGGTTGTTTATCAAAATGAAACAGGACCAAACTATGTTCCTCTTGTTTTAGTTTTCCAAAACTAAGGTAACATAGATATAGTCTCATTGTTTGGGAGACAAGACATCCAAATCTAGTTCTTGGTCATATTGATTTCTTCTGTTGATTTCTCTATTAGTTCTGGTGTCTGTGATGATCCACCTTGTTCCTTTGCCAGTAGGTTATCCCCACATGTTCTCTTTAAGCCCTTGTGTTTGTGGACATTAAGGTGTGTGTATATGTCTGCTCTAGTCTTTTCCTAACGTATAAGTTGTGGGAACAGGTCCAGCACACAGGGAAGTGAGGGTGACCAGAGCCGCCAACACAGACTCTGGAGACCAGACTCAATGATGCAGAGTTAACTTTATTATAGGTTTTGCAAGGTTTATAGAGGTTTCATTGACCAGGTTATTTCTTTCTTATATTTTCTGGTTTCCAAACATATCCTTATATGGTCATGGGTTTGCAGCATGAAAAACGATTGGCCCACACTGTGGGCTATGTAAATAAGGTGTTAGGGGCAGAGCTATGTAAATGAGGTATAGCTGACTGAGTCAGGCATCCAATTGTCTTACAAGACTGTTTTGTCCAATCACATCACAGGACCAACCATCCAATTGCATTGTAGGATGCTGTAATAGTATTACAGGGAAATCTACAAGCATTCTGATAGGCTGTGTCTCAGAGGTTTAAAGCAGAAGGATATCAGGTGAGCTGGCTTGGGGTCTTATTGAAAGTGTGGGTTCCAGCTACCTAAGGGCGTTGATTCCCAGCGGTTTCAAGACTGCTTCAGGAGACTCAGCAGCATCCTGCACTTTCTACACTTTTCCCCCAGATCCACAGGTCCTGCTAAGAATGCCCTCACAATAAGTGATTAGTTTTAGGATACATCTTACACTGGTATGGTCTTGACTTTATTAAATTAGTCAGTATTATGGAAGATGATTATATTATATCACATATGAGGTGATAACATCATACTACATATTATGGAAGGTAATTTTTTCTACCCAAGGTTAATGGATTTAATCATATGCACTTGCTTCATGATAACAACTAGAAAAATGTTTGGTCAAAGAATTGAGAACTACACCCCAGCCTAATTGACACATAAAATTAATCACCATACATATTTAATTGCTACAGTGACTCTACATCACTTCCTGAATAGAGTGCGCATTCTTAAATGTGGCTGACCCACAAGGAACTGAGACCTTGCTGTTGTCCATCTTTCCAGTGAAATTTTCTGTTCCACCTTATCCTCATTTGGCACAATATGTCTCATTGTGACCTTGCTTTTTATTTTCAATTCATCACCATTCTCTGTGGCAGTATTGAACTGCTACCATAGGATTTTCTGGTCTACTCTAGAGATAAGCGTTTGACTGCTAAACACAAGGTTGGAAGTTCAAATCTACCATGTACCATCTAAAGGATAAAGATGAAGTCCTGGTAGAGAACTTATTGCACGTTGGGCTTCTAACCACAAGGTCAATGGTTCCACATCACCAGTCTCTCCTTAGGAGAAAGACTGGGCTTTTTACTGCTGAGTTACCATCCTGGAAGAGGAGTAAAGCTGGTGTTCAGATGGAATCAACCACCTGGTTCTCCTTTTGTTAGATTGCAAAATTGAGATGAGAGATAAAGAAGCCAATATGAAGATGCTAAGTGCTGGTAATAGAATCCCAGTGTACTAGGATCTGTGATTTGGACCTTCTCTTATGATTTTAGCAATTTGAGGGCTTATTACAGTACTCTAACTTCACCATATCTACTCGAAGACTCTCCTAATTCCTTGGCAGGTCCAGGGGACGGCATCTGCCACCCCTTCCTGTTCCCAAGATCTGAGAACCATTAGCACACAGTAACTTCCCCAGACTGCTAAGAGTGGTTATATTCCCTGGCCTGTGTAGATTCTCCAAAACTAGCCACAAGAGCTACTCTGGAGCTCCCCTGTTAGCTCCCCTCTCCACCCAGCCTTCTTGGACTTTGCAACTCCCCTCCTCACCCCAGGAAAGGAGCAACCACATCAGCCACCACCTTTACCCTTCTCCCCAGCTCCACTTGTTGGTTTGCCAGTGTGGGTAATGATAGATAACTAGACACTAGTCTCCTGCAATCAGAGAGCCCCTGGGTTATTAACCTGAGGCAGACGACAGATCTCTAAATTACAGTCTATAGAGTCCTGCAGGAATGAGCTGGAAGTGACACAGGAGGGCAGCCAGGAGAACTCGGACCCAATGAGCCCCAAACCCACTTGGACAATCTAATCCCTCTTTCCGGGGGACAGCACAGCACAGCCTTAGTACCAGGATACCCTATAAGCCTCTTAAATAAAAAAAGTGTTCATTCTGAGGCTGCACTCTTTTTTGAATCTAAGTCCCCACAAGCCTGATTCATTGACAAAGCTTTAGCATAACTAAAAAGGAAAAGCTACCAGAAGATAAAAGTCTTAGCCAAGGCCCCAAAGAGGTTTTACCAGTTTGGAGCTTGACAAAGAGTCTTTGAAAGACTTTTAAAAGTCCACACAATAGTAGTTCAGTTAAACAAGCCTTCTATATAAGGCACTGGCCTGCTGAGCAAGACATTGCTATACTCTACTCTTCTAGGTGACAGGAATATACCCCATTCCCTTACCCCCCACTTGGTCACATCCACCATCCTTATTCTTTCTGATCCAATTCACCAGAAGGATGTTCTCTTAAGATAACTAACTCAACCACAAGAATACAGCCCTTGCAGCCATACTAGACACCAATGTACCTCCATAGCCTGAATATCACCCCCTCTTTGATACCCCATGAGACCACAAGGCAGTAAAACAGTACCACAAAATACTCACCAAGTACTGTTCCTACACAGGGTCACAAGGGATCCTGGTGGATTCACTATACTTTGCCTTTACTCCAACCACGATAACCTCTGGAACCTGTTTCCTTCGTGTCAGCAATATATAGCCACTGAAACCAGAGAAGCCATGTAGAGAAACCTGCCAGTGCTGAGATGCTTACAATGCCATTGGATTCAAAGATTTTCTACCCACTGGCCTATGATTGTCATGCATTTGACATCATTGCATGTGCCTCATGAATCTGAAGAAGACTTTATAGGCCGATATTGGACACATGGGCTAATGTCAGACTTCTGGGCTTGGACTGGGTTATGATGCTTTCTAAATGTTCTATTACTCTTGAATATAAACTTCTCCCTTATATTCATGAGTGTCTCCATGAATTTGTATCTCTAGTCCACCCAGACTAACACATTAACCTATTTCAGATCAAGTCTGTAAACTAAGTATTAGCCCATAAGTCCAATATTAACCCATTCTTCTTCAAAATCAGGCAGCATATGCAATGATGTCAAATGCAGGACGAGAGGTGGAAAGTCCCATGTATCCAATGGTAGTGGATGCATTTCCAGGGCTCTGGCAGTCATTGGTGTGACTCTATGAATCTCTTCAACTGGAAGGTCAAGCAGAGTGTATCCTGTCTCCAGAGAGGAAGAGATGAAGTTCCCAGAATCCACATGAGAAGGTCAGACCTACATGGAAGGATCACTAGGGTATGACCTGATTGACAGATTAGACCCCACCCCTTCCTTCTTATTTATCAAGTTAACATGAAGTTGTCTAACCACCCCAGCTTCTGAGAAAGAAAACACAGGGTTCTGTTCCTCACCACAGGAAGTTGGGCCTCATCATGTCCCAGGGTTACTTGGTGACTTTCTCTGCCTGTCAAGGTAGCCGGTGAACACAGGGTCCCACTGACCCTACCCTGACCACCTTCTGAACAGAAGCTCCCCCTCACAGGGAACTCATAGTAGTAGCCTATGTCTACCTTGGGAGTGTGCTTAAGGAGAGGAGACTTTGGAGTTGTGCAGAACCTACTATATAAGGACCTTCTATTATAAATGCAAATAATTAAAGGTCTGAACTCTCCTTTTCACAGTTTACATGGTTGATAGTAGGTGTAACATCACATCATGCACCTCCAACCACCCCAATATCTAGAACCAGCTTTGTACACCTTGATAATAGCTATTTTCTACCAAATTGCCAACAAAATACTTATTCCCCATAACCTTCTGCATCCACGTCCCCACGAACTGGTCCACTTGTGTATGATTGGCCTGCCCAGGGCCACACTCACTGTTTGAGACAGCGCTGGCACTGCTGCCAGTGATTGGAGCCTGTGACCGATCTACACAGAGGTCTCAAGTAGCTCCCTCCCTCACCATGGCCCATAAATGCTAGTCCAAGCTTCTTGTGATCAGCCTGTCCAGAACCACCCTTGCTGCCTACAATTTCTTCACCCACCATGCCTGAGAAAGCCATCCACACCACCCTCCAAATAGATAGCTCTGGGTGTCTGAGGAGAGAATCCATCCCAGTGATATAGAGACACAGCTTGAACCTGCAGTGCAGCTGGCTTCATCCTCACTAGCTTCTGAGAAAGACTTCACAGAGCTCCTGGATTCCCAGGAAAATGGTGCTGAGCTTCACCAAAATGTCATGCCTAGAGCTACCTACATAAGCAGTCACTGCAAAAAAGCAAGAGAAACAAAACACAATGTTTGAAGAAGACCTGAACCTAATGATGTACATAGAAGAAACAGACTTTGAACTGCTACAGAAAGAAATCACCAGTATGCTGCTTAGTCATATAGATATGAGGGAACCAATTAATAAAAATGATGAAAAATAGGGTAGTATCTACTTCCTGAAGGAAAATATGGGAGTTAAAGGAAAACTCAGCAGAAGCAAAGAAATGGTGAAAGACCTTACCATCAAGCTAGAAGAAGTGGAGAATCATATCACAATTTCAAAGATAGCCACATAGACTTATAAAAATGTGAAAGCCAAGATAATCAAAGGAGCTGAGGGAAACCCAAGAACAATGAGCAATGCTAACAAGAGAAAGCAATATTTGAATAATTGGGTTACCAGAACAAGACATAATGAAAAAAACCAACCGTGAAGACAGTGAGGGAATTCCTGGAAGAAAACTTCCCTAATTTAATGAGGGAGAATCAGAAAATTTTCCAGGAAGCAGAGGGAACACCAGTTAGACTGAACTCCAAGAAGAACACATCAAGGATTATAGTAGTTAAGTTATCTACCATTGAGGAAAAGGAGAAAATCATAAGAGCAGCTAGAGAAACAAAGAGCAATTACCTATAAAGGTAGCCAGAAAAGGATTTGTTCATATTTATCAGCAGATACCAGGAAGAAGAGGAGAGAATGGACTAGCATCTTACAAAAGTTGAAGAAGAATAATGGTAACCCAAGAATCCTCTATTTGCCAAACTTTCCATCAAAATAGAGAGTTAAGGGTTTTCCCAGATCAGGAAAAATTTAGACATTATGTAAAACAAAACAAAACAAAAAACAAACCTAGCACTACCAAAACTAATTCCCAACACACTTTCACCAGAAGATCAACAGCAGAGCACAAATATGAGACTGCCACATAATGTAACACTATCCAGAAGTCAGAACACTGAAAGCAATGCCCAAGTCATCTCTGACCCAACTATGAAAAGAAGGCAATTATGAATCACCCACACATACATAACACAACGTTAAGAAGGGAGGGAGGAAAATGTCTTATCACAAAAGGTGTGAGATGATAGCACAGAATCCAGAGGCAGATGCAATAACAGTGAATGCCAATGGTCTGAATCCCCCCATCGAAAGACAAAGGATAGCAGACTGGATTAGGTAACAAAACCCATTAAACTGTTGTCTGTGGGAGACACATCTCAAGCTCACAGACAAAAACAGGTTGAGAACTAAAGGTTGGTAGAAGGTATACCAAGTTAATAACAATCTAAAAAAAATCAGGAGTCGCAATTCTAATTTCTGACAAAACTTATGTCAAGTTGCAGGACATAACAAGAGATAAGTATGGACATTATATAATGTTTAAGGAATCAGTAGGTCAAGAACCAGTGAACATAATAAACATATATGTGTCCAGTGAGAGACCTGTGATATATGTAAATCAAATTCTTCAAAAGATGATAAAAGAAATCACAATGACAATCCTAGGAAGAGACTTCAATACACCACTCCCTGAGAAGGATAGGTCAGTGGGAAAGAAGCTAAACAAGGAGGCTACAGAATTAAACTCTATAATAAGACAACTTTATCTGAGAGACATATTCAGAACTTTCTACTCAACTGCGAAAAAATTCACATTCTTTTCAAGTTCACATGGCTTGTATTTGGAAATAGACCACAAATCAAGTTCAAGTAAAGTTCAAACATATAGAAGTCACTCAGACTTCCTTTCCTGACCAGTATGACATAAATCTGGAAATCAACGAAAGAAAGATTAAAAAAAAGAAGTGCAAAAACTTGGAAGATGGATAACTTACTTCTTCAAAAGGAGTGGGTGTTAGCTCACATTAGAAACAAAATTGGGAAGTTTCTTGAAACCAGTGAGACTGATAATACAACATCCCCAAACCTATTGGATAAAGCAAAGGCAGTTATAAGAGGATATTTGATAACAATAAATGCTAATGAACATCGATGCAAAAATCCTCAACAAAATTTTGGTCAATAGAATACAAAAGCATATAAAAATAATAATTCATCATGATCCAGTAGGATTCATACCAGTGATGCAGGGATGGTTCAGCATTCGAAAATCAATCAACATTATCCACCAAATTGATATGAAAATGGACAAGAACCACATGATAATGTCAATAGGTGCAGAGAAAGCATCTGACAACATAAGATAGAACTAGAAGGAAATTATCTCAATGTAATTAAAGTTATATATGAAAATCCAACAGCTAACATTCCAATCAATAGAGAAAAGGTGAAAACATTCTCACTGAAAAAGGGGATCCAGAGCAGGATGCCTCTTTTCCCCAGTTTTCTTTAACATCAACGTGGAGGCCCTAGCTAATATTATAAGGCAATGGAAAGATATCAAAGGTATAAATCTGGGGAAAGAAGAAGTGAGATTATCATAATTTGCAGGTGATAGGATTTTATATATTGAGACTCCCAAAGGCTCCACAATGGGAGTGCTGGCAGCAAAAAAGGAATATGCATGAGTGGCAGGATACTGGATTGCTATGATTGGATCATAGTAAAAGAAATTAAGGTACTACATGTAATAATATTTAGACATAAATAGAAATATCTAAGAATATACCTAAATAAAAAAACCCAAAATATTGGTAAAAAGGAAAAATACAGAGCATTATTACTAGAAACCCAAAGGGACCTTCACAAATAGAAAAATGCTTATAGATATGGTACACTCAATATTGTAAAGACATCAATTTTAACTAAGATACCTTACAAGTTCAGTGCAATCCCAATGCAAACACCAGCATCATTTTTCAAAGTAATTGAAAAACTGACTACTAGCTTCATAAGGGAAGCTATTTGGCAAAGGATTCCTCAAGAAGAATAAAGTGGGTGGACTTGCACTACCTGACTTTAAAATTTATATAGATGCAAAACAGTATGGTACTAGTTTAATGATAGATGCTCAGACCAATGCACACCCTTCCCCTCCTCAAATCAAATGGGAAACAGATGCCCTTTAAAAAAATGTGCTGGAAAAACTGGATATCAGCCAGTAGAATAATGAACCTAGACCCATACCTCACACACACAAAGACAAATTCAATGTGGATCACAGACCTTGAAGTAAAAATCAAAACTATCAGGCTCATCACAGAAAAAAAATTGGAACAAAGCTAAGAACTATAGCACAGGGAATGCATGAGCTGTCAACAATAATTAAAGAGGCTCACCCAGAGGAAGAAAAAATAGATGTGTGGGACATACTAAGGGTAAAACACTTGTGTTTATTGAAAGGCTGCATTAAGAGGGTAATGAGAGAGCCCCCACACTGGGAAAAGATATTTAGTAATGACAGATCAGACAAAAGTCTTATTACTACATCTACAGAACCCTGCAATCTTACAATAAGCAAAAAACTGTATAGCCCACTGAGAAGGTAGGCAAAAGACTTGAACAGAAGATTCACAAAGGAAGAAACCCAAATGGCCAATAGACATAAGAGAAAATGTTCCCTATCATGAGTCATCTGGGAAATACAAATATAAACAATTATGAGATACCACCTAACATCCACAAGGATAACCCAATTAAAAAAAAACCCAACCAAAGAGAAAACAACAAATGTTGGAGGGGGTGTGGTGAGGCAGGAACTCTCATTCATTGCTGGTGGTCTTGGAGATACACACAGCTCTGTAGAAAGTGATTTGGTGTCTTAAAGGCTTGAAGTTAAACAAGCAGCCACATGGAAGAAGCACACCAGCCTGTGTGGTCATGAGGTGTCGATAGGATCAGGTATCAGAAATTCAAAAACCAGCAATTGATGTGAAGGAGCATAGCTAAAGTGGAGACCCCAAACCCTCCTGTAAGATAATTGGACAGTCTCTCACAGAAGGGCCACATGGAAAGTGTGATATATCCAGGGTGCGGTACTGATGAAACACATAACTATCCTCTAGCTCTTTAATATTTCTTCTCTTTAATAATATGGTCTTAGTTTTGGTCAAGACTTCGTTAGTCTTGTTAGACTGGTGTATGTCCATCTGTATAATTGATATCATTTGATACATGAAATCCAAGATAGACAAGTCATTTAGAAAAAGTAATGGATGTAATAATTTCCTGAGAGTATGTGAGAAGACAGGGAGAGAAGGGGGAGAAGGGAAACCAGTAGCAACGATTACTACTGTATAACCCCACTAAAGGGGAATGAATAACAGAATTGTAGGTGATTGGATACATTGAATGGCATAAGATCATGTCAAATATACATATATAATAACAATAAGTTTCCCTGGGGGGGGGGGAGAGTGGGGGAGGGGGTGCTGAAATGAGAGAGTTCAAGAAGGAAGGAAATGTTTTGAAAATGATGGTGGCAGCAATTATAAAAATATGCTTGATCTAATAGAATCTTGGATTGTCATAATACCTTTACGAACTCCCAATAAAACGATAAAGTAAAATACCTTAAACTAAAATAGGAAAGATTTAAAAGACTAATAATTAAAAAAAGGGTTAGAGTCTCAGAAACGCACAGGAGCAGTTCTGCCCTGCTGTTTTGGGTCCCTGTGGGTTGGCATACATTATATATGTATATATGTATATTTGATGGCAAGGAGTTTGGTTTTTTGATCTGCCCTGTAAAGATGTACAACTTTTGAAAACTCTGGATCAAGTCACTGTAGGTCAGAATAGATTTGATATCAGTGGATTTAGTTTTCTTTTGGGGAATCTTTTTTTTTTTTTTTTTTGGCATCACTGCTCTCCAGTGGTGGGGGCAGGAGGCCCAGCCCCACTGCTGGAATTGAACCTCCATCCCAGTGGGCCGCAGTCCCGCGCACAACCACTACGCCACCGGGGCTCAGCCCCTTTTGGGGAATCTTAAAAAACAAACAGACCAAAAGATGGTCAGGACTTTCTCTTATGCAGCCACTGAATCAACTCAAACTGCCAAGCTTTTGGTTTGGGTCTGACAAATCGGGTCCTACATTGTAGTGCATCAGGACTCTGCTCTCTCTCTAACTTGTGTTCGTTCTGGCTTCCCTTTCACCCGGCTTATTCATATTCCTGACAGACACATAACCCATGGAATCCCAGGGAATTTTCTGTCTCCACCTAATCTTTAGGATAAGGTTGTATCTTTAACTTTTGTGCCCCCTCTTGAGTGCATATATGCTGTTTGTATATTTTCACACTTACTACACTGTGTCACAAATACGTAACCGTGTCTTAAAAACACTTGCTTGGGATCTGTAAGGAAAGAGACTATGTCTTATTTAGCTTTGTAACCATACTATCTGATTAGAATCTGGCATAATGTTGCCCAATAAGCTCTTACTGATCCACCAACTGGTTTATGTTTATTAAAACCCCATTTTGGGGTGGTGGTTAGGTGCCATTGAGTTGGTTCTGACCCA
Organism: Nesogale talazaci; assembly: GCA_004026705.1. Lineage (NCBI taxonomy): Eukaryota > Metazoa > Chordata > Mammalia > Afrosoricida > Tenrecidae > Nesogale > Nesogale talazaci. The sequence goes on from PVJH01019690.1 coordinate 24,327, forward strand.
TAGTGACCCTATGCCCATCAGAACAAAGCACTGCCTGGTCCTGTACCTTCCTCAAGTGTTCCTATGCTTGTGCTCATTGTTGTAGTCATGGTGTCAATCCATCTTCTTGTGGGTCTTCCTCTTTTTTGCTGCCCCTGACTTTACCAAGAAGCATGTCCTTCTCCAGGGACTAGTCTCTCCTCACAGCATGTCCAAAGTATGTAAGATGACGTCTCCCCATCCTTGCCCCTAAGCAGCACTTTGGCCCTACTTCATTCAAGACAGATTTGTTTGTCCTTCTGGTAGTCCATGGTACTTCCAATATTCTCAAGTATCACAGATCAGTGCATTGGTTCTTCTTGGGTCTTCCTTTCACTTGCATATGAACCAATGGGAAGTACCATGGCTTTTGGCAGGTTCACCTTAGTCCTATAAATAACATTTTTGCTTTTCAATAATCTAAAGAGACCTTGAGCACAACCTAATGCAACGTGTCTTTCGATCTTTCGACTACTGCTTTCATGCGCATTGCTTGTGGATCCAAGTAGGACAATATCCTTGGCAACTTCAATCTTTTCCCCATTTAGGAGAACAAAAGAGAGACCTCTCCTTTTGGGGTGGGGAGGTAGACAACACATATGAAAAACAAGCCCAAACTTTCAGATTCTTCATGAAAAGTGACTTTATGCAACTTGAACAAATAAATAGCATCTTAGTGAGCCTTTCTGCAGGAATCAGGGATGGAGTGTGACTTTCTTCATCCTTGTCATAGGGCTATTTCTGATAAATGGAGCACTTTTTGGATCTTTGCTAGGTCTTTGTAGAGGACATGGTTTTAGTGCAGAGATAAGTGTGAGGACTAAGAGCAGGGCATGTAATTGCTGTCACACTGACAGGTAAGACCAGTTGACACTTAAAACATTATTAATCACTTTCATTATTATTTTTGAAAGATTTCAATGGTCTGAGAACAAAATAATTAGCTTTTGTGGCATGCACTTAATATACAGGCATTTCTGCAGCAAGGCAGTATTTAGTCTCTACATCACATTCTGGGCATCTGAAACCATGGCAACCATGATTTCTGATCATTTGTAAGCAATTTAATTTGGCTTAAACATGCAGAGGTATTATTTTACTGGTTATTTCTGGAAATGGTCTAAAAACACTTTAGCAGATACAGATTTTGATAGCGTGGGGGAAAAAAGTTCCTGTGTTTTTCTTCTGAACCATTATCTAACTTTCCTTTCTTCAGATCCTAGAGATTAGAAAATGATTTTCAAACACTATGATTATCAGTGTTCCAAGTACTATTTTATTTAGCCTTTAAGAATTCAGTCTGGGGCTGAGACAGATACTCTCTTTTAAAGAAAGCCACTATGACCCTCTCTCCTTTTCTAATCACTTGACACCATGGGGATGTCCAGATAATTTTAAAGTCCTTAAAGGGAACTTGAGAGAAAAGTCCTTTACTGATTTTATTATATGTATGTCAAGAAGTAGGATACTATCACTGTTTCTTTAAAGAGTTATAGACTGCAGGAGGAAAGCACCTCTAATTTCCAACAAACTTCCCCCCATCTCATCTTACTATGTTACTTTAAAGAACATTAACGGAATTACCTATAAAATCAGCAAGATTGGTATCATTAAATTGTAAGGCAAGTTTCAATCTTAGACATTTGCTTATGAATGTCCTTCACACGCCCCCCACAACTGAAATTCCATCCAGATTGACTGAAAACAAAATTCCTATATTTGTCAAAACTTATGAACACATATGGAAATTTTTCTCCTGTCCAATTTAGGGAAGACAATTTTCTCTCTCAGCTTCAGTGGGTGTGAGAGAGCTAAAATGTCTTGTTGATAAAATATTTGTAAGGCAATGTTTTCAAAGTTAAATCATGATGGTAAACACATTTATAGGAAAATTAAATGACACCAACTGGGAGAGTGGTTTATAATTTTCTGAGAAATTTTGCCAAGTTACCTTGGAGATTAAAATTCAATGTCATTTTACTAATAGCTTGCAAAAACCTGTCTCTACTAACATTAGACCAGAAGAACTAGATGGTGCCTGACTACCAGCAGTTCTGACCGTAGGCATAAGGTCTCAGAATGGGAGACACATTAGAAAAAATTCAAACTCTAATTTGGGGGTTGATCTATACAGCATGGAGTTTTAAAGTAATCCCGGAGGTTCAGCTGGCCTAAAATATGCTTTGAAATAGAAACTGAAGCTATTTTGCGAGGTAACCTTTCTGCTAACATAGGCACACTCTCATTCACTCGTTCCCATTGAGTCGATTCTGACTCTTACCTCTCCTATAAGACAGAGTATAATTTCCCTTGTGAATTTCTTTAAGAGAGTAGAAAGTCTCACTTTCTGTGGGGTGACTGGTGGGTTCAAACTTCAGACCTTGAGGTTAGCAGCCCAATGAATAACCCACTCTGCAAATATAATAGATGGGCTTATAAAAGAAACAATATAATCCTTGAGTAATAGGCTTCTTTAACCAATCTGAGACCACAGGAGTTCTGGTGGTGTAGTGGAGCTATGCACTGAGTTTCTAACCACAAGGTCAGTGGTTTAAATCCACCAACTGCTCTAAGGGACAAAGCTGAGACTGCTCTTATAAAGGTTTAAAGTATCAGAAACCCAAAGGGGCAGTTCTACTATTCTATAGGTTACTATAAGTTGAAACTGACTTGATGGCAGTGTATTTCCACTTTATATGAGACTAAACTGTCAACATTTACCCCCAATCAAAGATGAAAAGGCAAGAAGGAGGAAAGGAGTTAGATCAATGAAAACAGAACAAACAGAGCAGAAAGCAGGTGAATGTGGACATATGTAAAAATTGTAACAAATGTCATGGAATAATTTGTATGAAAACTGATAAATGCAAACCTAATTTTGAGTGCTAACTTCCACCTAATAAATAAAATATTATTTAAATAAAATATTATTTAAAGAAATTGCAGGCCATTGAAAAATCAAACCAAACCACCACCACCACCACCACCACCACCACCACCACCACCACCAAGCACTCCAAACGAAAGCCATTGCTATGGAGTTAATTCACAGTTGCATAGTGACTCTATGTCGGGCTTTTAGGCTAGAAAGCTCTACCTTTCTTCCTCAGACTGGCTGGTGGGTTTGACCTGCTAGCAACCCAATGCCTAGCCAACTACTTTATCATGGAGCTTTTATTTGAACCTAGAACTCAAAAATTTGGTCTCTCTCAATCTTTTGTAATTGCAATTAGAGTGTCATATAAATGATATTCAAACCAGAGTCTTGGTGTGGCAGTTATATAATCTTCTGTCAACTTGATTGAAGGTATCGAGGCTATCCTGTCAATCAGTCCTAGCTTTATGAGACCTGGTCTTCTGAGTATTCTGGGAACTCCTGTCTTCCTCCTTAGAGGTGGGACAGACTTTCTGCTTTGGATTCTTGTTGCTAAGCCACATGGAGCTGTGCTGATGGAGCCAGAGCCCTGGAGCTGGAGAAGCCACATGAAGACCCACATCAGCCATGAGATGCTTCCATTCCATAGCCACTAGATCCATAAAATTTTCCACCACTGGCTTGTCACCATCCTGCATTCAGCATCATTTCATGTGTTGTGTGACTCTGAAGAGGAATATATAGACCGGTATCAGACATATAGACTAATATCAGACTTATGGACTTGATCTGGAATGGGCTGGGCTGTTTTTTCAATATACAATTGCTCTTTTATGTAAAGCTCTTTCTTATACACATATGCGTATCTATGAATTTGTTTCTCTAGTCACCTGAACTAATGCACTTGGAAATGCAGTTTCTTTCTTTGCTGGTAGTGGCTGGCATTCCTTGGTTCACATGACATCGATTTTCTCCCCTGTGTGCATTCATTTCTCTGTGTGGATGCAGTTATTTTTTATAATTCAGAAATGATTAGGCTTAGAATCCACCCTACACTGTATTATATAAACTGATTGTATTATACTAGATTATACCATGGAAAGTGATTTCATGAAATTAGATGTTCTCTACTCTCACATATTGACATAGTTATGCTCCAATGAGGAGGTTATTATTTAAAAATTGATATTAGGTGGAAACAGAGGAGGACCACATCACATCACCCTTCCCTGTCCCCCACTTTCACTTTGAATATCGGGCTGCTGAAGTCTCCTGCCACCATGGAGAAGAAGAACTCCATGTCGCCTAAAAAGACCCTGACCGTCGCTGCTGCTCACAGGGAAGGACCAGCTCTTCTGCCACAGTCAGGGGCCCAGCCCCCTCTCCATCTGCGGGTTCTCTCCCCCTTCTGTCCTCATTATGTTTTCAGTGTGGTTGGCTCCGACTTATTCCTTCAGAGACCCTAGGATTTCTCTCGTGACTTTGTCGGGGGCAAGAGGTTCTATGCTGCTGGGTTGGAGAGTCCACTGTCTCCTGTGTCATCCCTTACCCAGGTCTCCTCCACCTCTCTCTGAGTGGTCCTGCTCCCCTCTACCCTGTGTTCCCAGGAGAATTGACAATCCAGCCTCCACTAAAGCAGTGACAGTTCCAAATATTGTCCTTGACTTTAAACAGCAGTTAGTTCTCACCACTAGAACTTTCCCTACCCAAGTGGTCTCTACCTTGCCTTCATCTCTGCCCACCCAAGAGGGGGCACTGGGGAAGTGTAAGAGGCTTAACAAATGTCAGTCAGCTAATGTGCCCTCCTACAGTTCCCAGGCACCTGAATGCCCTCTCTCAGTGTTCATCTTCATCTTGACCCAACTCGGTCCTGCTGCCCCTCAGAGCTCGCTGTTGAGGCCAGATCCCAGGGTCATGTTTCCTCCCTGGCCCTGAAGGTGGTCCCCCTTCATGGAAAAAACTACCTGTACCCAACCTTCAGCCTTCTGGCATCCCAGACCCATCACACATTATCCTTCCCCATCTTTCCGACTCCAGCCCCCACCATGCAGCCCAGTTACCCTTGGCTTTGGGCATTGTGGCAGTCATGTGCTTATGTTAATTTTATGATTGAAATGTAGGGGTGGAGTCTAGCCTGCTAATCTGGAGATAGCCATTGAGTAGCCGATGAGGCCTCTATGTGGGCATGGTTTTCACGTGAGACTCTAGGGAAATCTCGCGATGTTTCCCTCGTGAAGAGGAGAAGCTATCTTCCCCAGTTGTTGGGAGTTAGTTTCAGAGATGATTAATGATAGGCAACACAGAATGGCGGCATCTGGGAGGCTGGAGCAGCTGGTGGAGAGACCACACAGCTTTGCCCTGATGGAGCCTGACCTCTGAGGCTGGGACAGCCACATGGAGGCCTCTGCCAGCGATGAGATGCTTCTGCCACTACAGGATGCTGTTGATGGACACTGAACCCTGGAAGCGAGGAGCCATGGGGAGACCCCTGTGGGTGCCGGGACTCTGTATCCACTGACCTGTGACTTCGTGAGTCAGAGGGAGACTTTATGGACTGATTTCGGGCATTTGGGTTAATATCGGACTTGTGACTTTGAGCTGGACTGGGCTGGGATGTTTTTCTCAATATCCTGTTCCTCTTGAATATAAACCCATTCCTTGTATCCATATGCATGTCTCTGAAATTTGTTCCTCTAGTCTACCCAGACTAACATAGGCATCTAAACCGCTTCTCATGAGGTGGGTGATAAAATACTATTCAATAGATGTTTCTTTATAATGTGACTGTGGAGTTTGCCAGTCAAGGAAGCGGTCAGGAACCTCAGTGTTTTTTATTGTCAGAGATACACCATTACTGTCTAAACTAGTTGGATAGTACATTTTCCACCACTGTCATAAAGAGACATGTTGGATAATGAGATAGTCAATAAGTGAGACGTATGTGTAGATCCACAGGCTTAGAGCCTAGGAGTCCAATACCTATTATGAGAAGACACCGTGCAACTTATCACAACTTTTAATGGTACACTTTAAAAGACTACTCCCACTCCCAAGCAGCCCCCTACCCCCAATACCCGCCCACCTTCTTCCAGTCTCCTCAGTTGGGAAACATCAGCCTCAATCCTAGGTTCTCAGGGGAGCTGGCCTGCCTCAGCATGGCTGTGTTCCAAACACTGTCTTTATGAACCGGCTGAAGAAGTAGGAAACATACTGGCCTGACTTTATTGCCTTGCATCTACCTGGATCCTGCAGACAGAAGGGCTTTTGTTGACCTGGTGAGGAGGATCCCAGTTTCTGAGGACATGTGACTGCCATTTCCTCAACCTAACTTTCATCTAGCAGCACGGGCTGCCTTCTGCCTGCATTGAGAAGGATTTTTCTCTCCACTTGGCTAGAGGTGCTCTTTTTTTCTGTTGGATTCAAGAACTCTAGAGGAGTCATTAAAATACACTTGCCCTTTATCATGTTTTCTTAAGTGCGTGTTTCTGTGTAAAGGTGTACTTCTCTAGGTAGGAAAAAAAAAATCCCCTCTTGACACCTTGGAATTAGAACCGCTAATTTTTTGGTAATCTTTAAACTTAAAAAAATAATTTTATTGCGATCTCTTACAGATCTCTTACTTTTCCATAGCTCAATCGCCACAAACAGTATTGTACAATTGGTACCACTGTTTCAAGATATTTTCTTTTTTCTTGAACTCCTTGATATTAGCTCCTATTTGTCCCCTCCTTCCCTTCACATACTCCCTTTGAACGCTTATTCTTTTTTTTCCCTCTAATGGTATTTACTTTTCTTTTTTCCCCTATCTTACACAATCCAATATATGCATCCACATCCAATTCTGCTATTCAGTCCCATCAAGGGGAGTTATACACTCACCAATGATATCAGCTCCCTGCTCCCCACCTCTTCCCATACCCTTAGAGAACTGTGGGAAACAGAATTGGGAAGAGAGTATATTTAGACAAACTATCAACATTCATATCTTAAGGAGCCTGTGAGGCCAGGGATCCTTTGGAGGGAACCTTCACGTTCTTGGGTTGCAGATTCATCCCACTCACATCCTCCTAAGTACAATGTATTCCTCTCAATGTCCCCTCACAATAATGCCAATTTTAAGGTGCTATTTGCAAGCACGGGGCTGCTACTATATATGCTTGAAGGTTAACTGCTAGAAGGCTATCTGCCTGAAGGTTGTCTGCCATCAAGAGCAATCAGACCCACCCTAATTAGGAACCACTCCCTGCTGATAAGAATCATAGATTGTTCCCCTGAAGAAGAGCTCAAAGACTCTTAAGGTCAAGCTGACTCAGAGACAACCAATGTTAGGCTGCCATCTTGACTCTAGAGTCCACCCATTTTGTTACATATGTACCTTCCTGTCACATATATGTCACTAGTGTTTCCCTTTCCTATTGTGTATATACCCCTAGCTCATCCCTTTTACATTTATATCCCTTTAATACACCCCCTTCTTGCTATGTATGCACTTACTGTGACTTGCGTGCCCAAGATGATGTAAATTGTGAGAGAATACATTACTGTCTCATTCTGGTTCTGGTCTCCATCTGAAGAGGTGAGCCCTTGCATGTCTTTTATTTCATGTCTCTTTAACATACCCCTCAATATCACATTGGTCTCCTTGGGCCCATTCAGTTGTGGAGGCTGGTCCCCACAGGGAACCTTTACTTCTGTGACTGTTTCTGAAGGGTTGTCTATCTTGACTTTCATGTGCTGAGCCATCTTAAATATACAAATGAACAAATCTAACATATTTAATGAGGCAAAACAAATAAATTAAAGAACTAGAGAATGGATGTGTGGTTCATCAGTGCCATACTGCACCCTGGGTTTATCATCCATTTAGTGCAGCCCTTCTGATAGGGACTGTTCAATTATCATACAGGTGGGTTTTGGGTCTCCATTACACCCACAACTCTTCACATCGATTTGGTTGCTTGTTTTTGAACTTCTGATATCTCTTCCTGTATGATCATACAGGCTGGTGTGCTTCTTCCAAGCAGACTTTGTTGCTTTTCTGCTTGATGGCCATTTGTTTAATTCAAGCCTTTAAGACTTCTTAATAGCTGACCACCATCAGCTTTCTTCACCACATTTGCTTATGTACCCATTTCACCTTCAATGATGGTAGAGCATTCATCGGTCATAAACCAGTTCTGTGTCATTTACCTGACATGGTAACTGTGACTTCTTCCTGTTTATTATCTGATTTCTCACTTTTCTTCATGACGTGTCAGCTCTCTTTCTGATTTCTAAGTGTATATGATGTCAGAAGCTGGATAGGGGTTGTAAACCACTGGAGAAAGCATAACACTTGGTCTCTTTAACACAATTTAGTTAAGTTTTTTTTTTAAGTCAACATTTCCACTTAGCAGGGGAAAATAATTTTGATATAACCAAGCACTCTGCTACATTCATTTATTCTGTCGCTATATCCCCATGAGAACAAACCATCCAGAGCTTCCCAAAAGGCTGGGAGTGTATCCATTCAGTCTAATTTAGATATTGTTATCACAGTGCTGAGAATCCGTAAGTGGTGCAAATGGTTAACATGCTTAGCTGCTAAGCAAAAAATGGAATGTTTAAGTCTATGCAGAGAAGATAGGCTGGCTATTGACTTTCAAAAATTCAGCCACTGAAAATCCTATAGAGCAAAGTATTACTCTGACATGCGTAGTCATCATGAGTTGAAATCGACACAGACAACTGGCAGATGTCTTTCAGTAGTTTGTAATTGTGAGTCTTAGATTTCAACTCTTTGTGTGTATGCATTTGTGAATTGGATATTTGTATTAGTGGTGGATGGATTTTTTCAGAGAGAAGGAAATCATCATTTTCCAATGTATCAAGTTGTATGCTGATGGAAACAGCCCAGCTTTTTAAAGAGGCCTCTTGGGGCGGGGGGAGACAAAGAGAACTTGGGCTGTTTATTGAATGGGAAAAGGAAAGGTGAGCTGGACTGACAGCTGGGCTTTGTTTCTGCCCTTCAGCCAGAGGCTTCCTTCTTTGATCATTCTTTCCCAATCACTGTGTTGGCACTAAGAAAAACGTAGCAGATGAGTTATGTATCAGAGAAGAAATTTCAAGTGGCCTAAATTTTGAGCACGCTAGATTTTTCACAGCAACTTTATATTGTGAGTTAAATGTCCTAATATTAAATTTGGATACTGCAATAAGAGCTTTGTGAGGATGGTGCAGTAACAGACAGCTTTTCATTCTGTTTGCATATGAGGGCACTCTGGGTAGTTAGGAACAACAAAATATACTTCCATTATCGATTTAGCCATCTTTCTATACAAAAATTGCAAACGTTTATCATGGCATTTTTCTTTTTGTATTAGAATTAGAAAAAGGAACTTAAGTACTTAAGAACTTAAATATGGACTTAAAACTTTAAGTATGGACTTAAAATAGGATTCTAGGCTCTGAAGGGTCAAAGTCAGAACAAGCCAGAGGTTTCTTTCTTACTAAAAAAGAAAAAAAAAACCCAGTTATTTCTAAGTCCATTGAGTTGAAACACCATTGGTTTTACATGGTATGGTAGCAATTGCTTGAACATGTTAAATGTGCTCCCGTCCATTCCATCTGGGATAAACATAAGTCAATTGCATTTGTATTTGTTCTCAACCCAAGAATAGAAATAATGCTTGTCGTGCAAATGAATAATATTTAGCATATTAAAAGTGCAAATAACTGCTCCCAAATGCAACTTTATGGAAACAATTTTATTCCAATTTTGCAAAGTGTTAAGACATATCCTCAAACTTCAATTGCTTAATAAATGGAGTATTTAATTAACTATACATACCAAGATCAACTTTACTTAAATGAAGGGGCAAATTAAGGGGCCTCCTATGGGAAGGTCAAGAACCACCATGTTAAATATACATGGAGTAAGTCTGTGGTGAATTCCCTCTGACCACAGACCAGGGATGTGAATAGCCTTGCTAACATACAGCGTGCCTTGGAAAGTGGATTATTACAGATGCACTTAGTTTAAAAGTTAGAACCCTATCATTTGATCTCCCTTATGATTCATTGTTAATTTGTTCTAATTTTTCATATTTTCTGCTTTCTTTTTGTTCGAGGTTCTTATCTGTTTTACTTTGCTGTTGTTGTTAGCTTTTTAAAATGTTTTTCTGAAATACAGGCTAGATCAGTCTATAGCGCCAGTAACTGGATCAATGGTTCCTTGAGGGTGTGGCAAGGGAGGATGTGGGAAAATGGGGAGCGTACATTGATGAGGACAAGAAGAAAACGAATGCTCTAAAACTGATTGTGGGTGGTTACTGTAGAACTCTTCTTGATGTGATAGAGTTATTGAATTGTATGCCAATAAAACTGTTAAAATAGGGGCTCAGTCCCGGTGGCATAGTGGTTGAGTGGGGGGCTGCGGCCCATTGGCTTGGTGGTTCAAATTCAGCAACAGCTCTCTGGGAGCAAGGCTGGGTAGCTCCCACGACCACCAGAGGACAGTGATCCCCCCCCCCCCCCCCCCCCCAAAAAAAAAAACCCTGTTAAAATAACAACAACAAAACCAAAGTTGCGATGTTATGAGGTTCGGCAAGAGACAAAGATATCCAGGTTGAGTTAAAGAGAGGGCAGGAGATTCAAAGTCTCCTGCCCAGAAGAGTGGGTGGAATTGAGGCAGAGAATGGAAGCAAGTGGGTCTGGCAGTCAGGTACCTCGGTGGGAAGGTCCCAAAGCTAAACTCACTGCCATCGAATCCATTCTGATCACAGTGACCCTACAGGACAGACTGGAACTAACTAACTAACTAACTAACTTTCCGAATCTGTAACCCTGTATGAGAAAGACCCCTTTCTCTGGTGGAGCAGCTGGTTGTTTCAAACGGCTGATCTTTGCAGACCACCTCTCCAGGCCGGCAGGGCTTCCATGGGGAGGCAAGCTCTGTAAAATCTAGTAGGTCTTCAAAACCAGTTCGCAGAGAGGAGATTCCGACCCATGGGGACTCACTTACATCAGAGCAGACCTGCATGTGCTCCGTGGAGTTTTCGGTGATTGACTTTTCAGAAACAGATGGTCAGGCTTTTCTTCCACATTGCCTTTTGAGTGGATTTGTTATGCGATCGTTGAGCACCAAGCACATAACGTCGCTGCGTGCCACACAGGCCTCCCAGGTGGTACTGAAGTGTTGGACAGAAATTTCGGCAGAGAGGTCGGAAGTAAAAGCATCAGAACCCAAGTCAGGAAGTCAGCGAGAGTCTCTGTGCAAGAGACAACACAGCCCTTCACTCTGAGCTCACAACTTTCTGAGACAGGGGCCAGGTGTGGTCTTCGTGTTGTGAAAATAAATAGGCTTGTGCGGTTAAACAAGTAAGATGGGCAAAGTATTTTAACGTTCTAGCGTTTAAATTTCTCTCTCATCCTTTCACATGCACACCCACACAGGAGGAGAGATAGGATTGGAAGTTTCTAGAATACAATGAATGGATAATAGCTTATAAAAGTAGAGGGAAAACATGAGAGATTTCATTTTTTTCTTCTTTTATGCACTTTTCTGAATTGTCTACCGTGAATTATTTCTTTAGTAGTAACCTAAAAATGTAAACAAAAATCTACCTGAATAAGACAGTTTGAGAATTTGTTATTTTGTTCAATGATTTAGTGATTACTACTGCCTTGATGGGGCACAGATGGAGCACAGATGTAAAACCAAATTATCCCAGGACATATGAATTCTCTTGGAATTGGGTAAATTTCTATATTCAATCTACTTGCCTTTTATCTTCATGTGGAAATTTCTTGATTGACTGATAGAACAGCCACATTTTCCCAAACAGTCATTTAGAATGGGTCTATCTGGGACAAAATGAAATAAGATTTGGAAATTATTGAACTGAGGTGATTAATTGGAAAGATTCAAAATGAATATATTAAGGCTGGGCCTTAATTCATGCACCCAGCTGGAGATATTTCATTGACCGACTGAGCCCATAATGAGGTTATGGAATACAAAGAATGTCGGGTTTTATTTATTTATTTTTTAGTTCATTTTGCAAATGAGAGCAGCCTTAGGCCAAACCCTTTTGTTCTTAATGCCAAAATATTTCACCATTAACCCAACATAAAATGTATTAGATGGTAATAATTAAAATAAAACAAAAACTTCTGGACCAATAAATGATATAAAATTTCAGAATGTTTCTTATCTCCAATATTTTTATTAACCCCAATGTCACAAAGGAAGCCAAACATATCAAAAAAGAAAAGATTAACCCATTAAGCTGTGGGATTGAGTTATAAGAGTAGTATGTGTTCTATGCATACTTTGTATATATGTGTTATGCATGTACAAGTGAAATAAACTGTTCACATTTATTGTGCACACTTATATGTGCATTATGACTCTCTGAGTTGGAAAGTCAGTTTGGATGGCAGTCATGACTTTAACTTCTTTTTGTTTGTGTGTATCCTCTGAATTTCAGGAAACCGTAGCTAGTTGCATTTTAGCAATAATGAGATGGTTTAGTCAGGAGATTTGGAGGTTAGATAACTTACATGCTGTGTCTTTAATTAATTCAAGACCAGTTATGTTGAGCAAGAGATAACAAATGGGCCATTGTCAGGTTCAATGGGTTCATGTCACCGTTACCCATGAGTTCAGTGGGTAGCAAACATCAGAGTAAGAATCACAAAGGAGTCCACAAGGAATATAAAGATGTTAAGTAAACGCTAAATGTGCTATGCCCCACTTAAGGACCAGATGAAATCGTAGTATGGAATTTATCAGAACTCTGCTAATTACAAATCCTTTCTACCTTTTGCCCGGAATGAAATGAGGGGCCTCATTTAATATTGCCATTTAACACCCGGTGTGGCTGGTAATTACTTCAACACACAGTCTCAGTGACTAGTGACCCTAACGGTTGGTCACAGATGTGCAGGTTTCATTTTTCAGTGTTTCCTCTGTCACTTAAAATGTTGGGACCCAATAACCTGAAGCTTCTTGTCCCTATGCTTTATGACAGGGACATAGCTCCTGATGATATCACGCACAAGAGGGCCAGTTTTTTATATTTTCACACTACTTCCCCCTCCCTTTCCCCACACCATCTCAATTATCCTGCATCTCTTATTATCATGGACCTTCTAGCTTCGAAGTCTTGTGAGACTACCCCAACCATCCTCTTTTATCGGTGGGCCAGGCACCCTGCCCAATGGAGACTTGGCTCTCCCCTGTGCCATACATTGTCTGGGCGGAGAGCCTGGAATAAGGCTGGAGGCATCAGAATAGTTTACCTAAATTTCCATTCTAAAGTGGACTTCTTGGCTTTTCTTTTTCTTTGCAGGGAGTTAAACTGATCAGGCTATGCTCCAGGTCACACACAATCCCACTAGAGCTCTTGGCTGTTTCTTTGTGATTCTTTCTTTCTTTCTTTTTTTTTTTTTTGTGTGTGTTCTGAGCATCTGGTCAAATCTAAACAAGCTAATATTTATGCTTTCCCTAGGCTGGCTGGAGCTTGTCTGCAGAAGCCAACTCTCAGACGCTCTCAGACTCTGACCACGGAATATAGAATTAGCAGGGGGAGCCTGCAGCTACATGTCAATGACCATGGGTGTTTTACACTGTGTTTTTCTCCCAATTACAGCCAGGAAGTAAGTTAAAATGCAGGAGAATCCACAGTACGTGCTTAATGCAATAGAAGCAGTCCTTAAAGTTGCACCAGAATAGAATATTTATTAATCATAAGGGAGGTCATTATTTTGGAGAAAATGGTTGGGAAGAGCTTAGAAAAGCAAAGATTTCTGTTTCTCTCTTTTTCAAAATAAGCCATGTCTGATTTATACATTTGGATTTTACACTTCAGTTTTTAAACAAAGTTATTATGTGCCTGTCAAACTTAAAAAAAAAGCACCCCAAACAACAACAACAACAACAACTACAACCACAGTATTGTGAGGAATTGGTGCTGGCAAAGAGATTTCCTGAGAACTCTTTTTTTGTTGTTTTTGGGGCATCACTGCCCTCTGGTGGTGGGAGTAGGAGGCCCAGCCTTACTGCTGGATTTGAACCTCCAACCCAGTGGGCCGCAGTCCCACACACAATCACTACGCCACCAGGGCTCACCCCCGAGAACTTATTTGTCAAGTTGCCTCCATATGTCTAGATGACTGGTGACTAATGTCCTCAGAATGTTTTGACCCCACTCTATGAATGTCTTCCTATGTTCCAAGGAATGACTTTGGTCTCTCATTAGAGAATCTTTATTCTTTAGGCCATTTCTGTATTTAAAAAATTATTTGTACTTAAAAAAACTCAACTTTTATTGACATATGATTCATGACCTTAACATTCAATGGTGTAAATACATCAACAAATAGTTGTACAATCACCATCACAGTCAATTTTGGAGCGCTTCCTTCATTCATGTACCCATTGTTGTTAGCTCCCCATTGCTCATCAACTTCCCCTGCCATAATCCTAAGGGACTCTTCATCTACTTCCTGTCTCTATAGACTTGCCTATCCTGGATTTCATATAAAGAAAATCATACAAAACACCCCCAAAGTGATAACAACATAAAACTCAGAATAACCTCAATCCAAAAGATAGCATAAGATAATGGAAACTAGAGCAAATTTAAAAATGGGTCAAAGGGAAAACAAATGATGTGTTGAGTGCTAAACTAAGGCTATCTGTTGCAATCTGCTTTGCAATGCATTCTGTCTGAGTGCAAGACTATTCACATCCTTGGTCAGTGGTCCCAAGGAATTCAATTGGTAGGCTTCTTATTCTTTTAAAAAATATATCAATTGGGATTTAGTTCATAGGACATATATTCCATATTTTAGTCACATCAGGCAGAATTGTGCAGTTGCTGCCACAGTTTTCAACTGTTCTTTTTCTACATGCACTCCTTGACATCATCTCCTTTTTAACCCCTTTCCCTTCCCCCAACCAATTAGTGACCTTATAGGACAGAACTGCCCCTGTGGGTTTCTGAGGCTGTAAATTTTTAAGAAATTTAAGAAAGCTTAATCTTTGCCCTCGGAACATGTGGCAGTCACCTTATCTGGTATCAATGTGAGGATGAAGAGTGTAGGGGTGGAGTCTAGCCTATCAATCTGGAGATAGTCAATGAGACTTCCAAGTGGGCATGACCTCCTGAGAATTCTGAGAAACGTAGTCATTCCTTTTTGGAGGCGGAGACACTGTCTCTCTCGGTTGACTTCCTTGGAAACTCTTTGCGGACAAGGCTGACTTTCTACGAGACATCCCTGAGGAGAAGCCACACGGATGCAACCTGACCTCCGAAGTTGGAGGAGTCACTTGAAGACCCCTGACAGCACTGAGATATTTACACTGCCATCTGGCTTGGGATCATCTTATATTCGGCATCATTGCACGCTTTTCATTAGTCTGAAGAAGACTTTATAGACTGGTATCGGACATACGGGCGAATATCAGACTTGTGGGCTTGGACTGGACTGGGTTGGAATGCTTTTTTAATGTACAACTACCTTCTCTATAAAACTCTCTCTTTTTATGAATTTGCTTATATAGTCTACCCAGACTAACACCAAGTGGTTGGTGGGTTCAAACTGCCTACCTTGTGGTTACTTTAGGCCTTTTATGCTTAATGTATTTTTCTCTATTCCTTTCACTAGACTGAGTTTTTTTTTCTCTTGCTTCAGGATTGTTTAACTTGCCTATCTTGTATAGGTAGTCGTGAAAAGAAAGAGGGAGGAGAAAAAAAAAAGGGTGTATAGTAGTTCCAGATCTGTCTGTCAACCGTTATGAATGTTTTCGGCTTGAGTTTGATGAGGTGCCAAGCTCTGCCCACCTAGTCTGAAGTCTGTTTTCAGTCCTCTCTGTGCCTTGACTGTTCTGAGCAGGAGGGTCGTCTTTGGGACTTGGTTGGCCAGGATGAGGTTCTCTCTCTTTCTCTCTCTCCTCCCTTCTTAGTTTGGGCAGACCCGCCACCACTTTCCCTGAGCTGTATCTTCAGTGCTGTCCTCTGAAGTGCTGTCTTCTGGTGAGGAGTTCAACACAGCTGGGATTGGGGCTCGCCCCAGGCCTCTCTGTTAGTTTGCTGTTTCATGGCAGTTATGTTGTCCTCAAGGCTTGACGTAGCAAGTCGAGGTCTGGCCCCTCTTCCCCATTCCTATGATAAGAAAAAAACCCAAACCAAACCAAACCATACTATTCACTGTGAAATCTCTTCCTCATGTTTGACCACAGTTATCCTTTCTAGAGAAATATATCGTGTCAGCATAGGTGTTCCCGTGGGTGGCCATGCTTTCAACAGCCAGGTCCATGCACAGCATAGGCAGGAAGCCTGGAGACAGAGAGCTCTGGAGGGAGCCAGGAAGCCAACTGGAGGGATACGACAGGAGGGAGCTAGACAGATTTTTTAATAGCACAAGAAATCAAGAAACTTGGAATTTTGTCTTGGTCCTAGATAGTTGCATAATTTGAACAAATCAGTCAGTCTCTTGGGTCTCTTTTTTCTAATCAGTAAATATGAGAAGAGTGGGCTCAATCATTGCTAAATTCACATCTGGCTGTGCAATTTTGTAGAACAAAAATAATTTTTAGAGTCCATTTTCACAAACGCTACCAAGACGTGAATTTCTCTGTTCATATGCAAATACTATCAAGAACATGTGTGTCGTACTCTCTTGGAGGCAAAGGATGGCACTGTCCTTTGAGAAAATGTACATCCTTAATAGACCTCAATGATTCCTGTCCAGTAGCAGCAACTGCATTGTTCAGCAGTGGAGGACTATATTTTCTCAGGTGATTCCTTAAATTCAGTTCTCCTGGGGCCTAATTAAGGAATATTGTCTGTAGTCTTGAGCAATTCTGTGGAATAAAATCACTAAAGACACAGAAATGCCCCAGAAAATTATGCCAATATTTGTCACCTGGGACATAGCATGGGTCAATTAGTTGAGTTCCGGAACTTGAAGGAGAGTCAGGGTTCTGTTAGATGGAGCAGGGCAGATTCCCAGTGGCCTTGGACTACTGAGAAGAGCAAGAGAAGTTTATTTTGTGTCTGGGCTGCTGGGTGAGTTCCTGAAACCCATTTTTTGCTATCCTTCAACAACAAGCTGCCTGAGCAAAGAACTGTCACATTCCAATGCAGAAACCTTTTGTTTGGCCATGAGTTAATTTCAGTTTTTATTTGATCAGGAAGTCTCTATAGAAATTCAGCATCGATGCATTTGGAGTATACTGGAGTGCCGTTGAGAAGGTTGGTCTAGGACAAGTCCTGGTACTTTTTTACCCCAGTTTTCTCTTCTGCTGCCCCTTACCTGTGCCCCATTTTGATGCAGGGCAAGGAGCATCCAGGATAACCTTGAAGGATGATTCCCAAAGTACAACCAGCACAGAGAGCAAAGTAGTCTAAAGAGGAATCCAGTTCGCCTCCTTGCGAATGGAGGAGGTCTGGCGGGAGTGAGTGAAGAGACAAATCTGTGTATGGGTTGCAGAAGTTTTGTGGGCACTACTGGATGTTGTACTACCCATTGTCATGGAGTTGATCCGACCCATAGTGGCTGTGTTAGTCTGAACAGGCTAGAAAAACAAATTCACAGACATTTATATGTGTAAAAGAGTTTTATATATAAGATACAATGACCAGACATCCCACTTTTGGCGGGACAGTCCCGATTTTAAACAATTTTCCCCGTGCCCCGCAGTGTTTTTAAAAAGTCCCAATTGTTGGAAAGAAGGCATGACAAGCTAGGGAATGGTGGGAGAATAGGAAGGAAATATACCCCCCTACCTTGTCCCCCCAACCCTGGTCAATGGTGTCCCGCTTTACCACTGCTAAAATCTGGTCACTTTAATATAAGAGCAATTGAATATTGAGAAAACATTTCAGCACAATCCAGACCAAGTCCATAAGTCTGATGATAGCCCATATGTCTGATATCAAAGTATCACAGGCCAGTGGGTTGAAAGCTTTGTGGATCCAGAGGTGGTGTAAGCATCTCAGAGCTGGCAAGGGTCTCCACATGGCTCTC
>PVJH01019691.1:0-31956 GCA_004026705.1 Nesogale talazaci
GCGCGCCTGTGTGCCTTCTCTCGTGTTACTGCGTCTTCAGCTTGAGGGAGCAGAAGCCTGGGGCCTGAGGCGCATGGCCGAGTGAGGCACGGGGGTGGGCAGGCCGCTGGGTGGCTGCCCAGGGAGGATAGTGTGGCGGTCATCACAGTGGCCATCTCCCGGCCCTGGGAATGAGTCGCACGGCTGGGTCCACATCTTGGCCTCCCTCTGGTCCCTTGATGCGGGGGCTGCCCCGGGTTGACTGGGAGCTGTGCAGACTCCCTGGGTGAACTCTGCCCCAAGCTGTAGCTTGACCCAGTTTTTCCTCTCGCCACACCCCTTTTCTGCCCCTTTCCCAAATCTGTCTCTCTATCTTAGCCAGCTTGCCACTGGCCACGTCAGCTCATGAGCTGCCTGAAAAGTTTCGGGGTCCTCTAGCCCTGCTGGGGTGCCTCCCTGGCTTCTGGGTTTGCCCTGCCCTCACCGCCAGCTTTACCTAGTTGGGGTGGGGGAAGCAAGGGCCGACTGGAGCTACAGCCCCCTGGAGGGGTGCTCCTGGGAGAGTTGGGGAGAAGCCCTGCCCAAAGCGATTCTTCCTGGTGAGATTCCAGGCTGGGGTTCTAGTCCCAGGGGCATGGGAGGGGCATTCTGGTGCCTGGCCTGATCCTGGGCCGAGTGGGGAAGGGGAAGGCTGGGTTGGCGCTTTGTCCGGCCTGGTCTCAGGTTTCCTCCTATCTGTCTCTGGCAGGAGGGCAGGGCCAGAGGCATCGCAGGCTACTTCCCTGGGTGCCCGCAGCAGCGCAGCCTGTCTTGGAGGAAGCCCACCCCTTGTCCGGGGCCGTTGGTTGATTCTGGGGTGGCTGCGAGTCCCAGATATGGGTGCTGTAAGCGGGGCTTTAGCATCTTGTGGCCTCCAGTCTGGTGGGGGAGATGGAGTTGGGGACACCTGGGCTCACCTGAGCTCAGGCTCGCCGTGGAGGTGTCCGGAATGTGGGGAGCAGGTCCGTCCGTGCCTCCACCCACCGCTCCATCCCGCAGGCCCGTGTGGCACCTTCAGCCCTGGTGACTGCAATAGCGATTGGATTGTGGGAGAGAGCAGCCTGGTCACAGCCCGTCCCGCCCCCCCTCTGCGTTTACCATGTGGTTTCCCGGGGACCAGGCTGGCCCAGAGTGGGTGATAGGTGCCATTTGGGAAGTCTTCTGTGAGGGCAGTCTTTCCTTCACTACCTCTCGCTACCCCACCCCCTCGCCCTTGCCACTTCCTGTCTGTCCCATGTTGGCAGCTGGGTGCCCTGGGCCGGCTTCTGCGGTCAGGAGCCATTTTCCCTCTCCTCAGTGGGTGAGGCACTCCCGCCTTCTTTCCACTCCCTTCTCCACCACTCTCCTCACCCCCCCTCCCCACACCCCGCGGGGGTGGCTTGGGAAGAGGGAGAGAGGAGGGAGCTGGTGTGAATGTTACAAAGAACGCTGCCTTCTGGCCTCACTCCCCCCCCCACACCCCCCCTCTCCCTGTGCCCCTTCCCACCTATCCCTGCCCAGGAGCTCTTAGTATTACCCCAGGCTTTGTGTGTGCTCCCAGCCAGGGGAGGAGGTGGGGCCAGATGGGAGGAGGACTGCTTGGGGTGGGGGTGGGGGATGGTGACAGCTGGGCTGATTTGGGCCCCTGGGGAGAAGAGGCTACTGACCCAGGAGAAGCTGGGGAGGAAACAGCAGGGCTGGAGATGGGGGAGGAGATTCTGTGGGGAGTGGGTGGGAGACTGGGCTGGCGACTGAACTCAGGACCAGGAGACTGTGGCGGCTGTGAGCTGGGCTCCCTGGGGGCTTGCTGAAGAGGGTGGTTCCGGGGCTGTCTCTGGTTGGTGTTTCCCGGGAGGACCTTCACTTGTGGGCATTGGCTGACAGCTCCCCGGTTCCGGCCCAGGCCCAGGGTCATCAGAGAAGGCTGGGTCTGGTTCACGTGCCGCTAGCAAGGTTCTGCTGCGCCGCCGAGCGGGTGGGGCCAGGCTTGCCCGTGGGAGCGGGGAGCGGGGGGCCAGGAGCCGGAGGCTGGACAGCTGCCCGCGGTGGGCTTGGCCTGCCGTCCTATTTCAGGGACAGACAGCTCCCTTTGTCTGTTTGTGTCCCGGTATCAGCTTCCTTCTGTGGCGAGTGTAGCCGTTCTCTTCATGGAATCTGGGACGAGAGCGGGGGAACGAAGGCTGAAGCCTCCGGATTAGGCCCTAACCTTTCACTCTTGACCTTTTCCCGGCCGACCCTGCTTGGCCATGCTTGCCTGCACGTGTGTGTAGACAACGAGGAGGACCCGGAAGAGGATTTGTCAGAAGCAGAGACTCCCAAGCTCAAGAAGAAGAAAAAGCCTAAGAAACCTCGGGACCCCAAAATCCCTAAGAGTAAACGCCAGAAGAAAGAGGTAAGGGGGCGACTGACGTGTTGAGGGGGGCTCCGAGGAGGAAAGGAGGCAGGGCGGAGCTCTGAGGGGCTTGGGGCGTTGGCTTCTTCCTCGGGAGAGGTGGGCCAGGTCCTGGGGACGGTCCTCAGGGCTGGCCTGAGGTCAGCATGTGTGTAGCATGTGCGTGTCTGTCTCCCTCCTCACCCCCTGCCCTGCTCCAGCGTGTGCTCTTGTGCCGGCAGCTGGGAGACAGCTCCGGGGAGGGGCCCGAGTTTGTGGAGGAGGAGGAGGAGGTGGCTCTGCGCTCCGACAGCGAGGGCAGCGACTACACCCCTGGCAAGAAGAAGAAGAAGAAGCTTGGGCCCAAGAAGGAGAAGAAGAGCAAATCGAAGCGCAAGGAGGAGGAGGAGGAGGAGGAGGACGACGACGACTCGAAGGTGCCTGGCCCTGCATCCGCTTCGCGCCTGGCCCTGCCCCTGGAGATGCTTCCTCTCCCGCTGCCCGTTCTTTGTTCTGGGCCTTCGCCCTGTCTCCCCAGCCTTGGCTGCAGTTGCCCTGAAGCAACTGAGCCCACGTGGGGATGAGGTTGCAGGTCTGTTGACTTCTTGGCTCTCTGCAGGAGCCCAAGTCATCTGCTCAGCTGCTGGAAGACTGGGGCATGGAAGACATTGACCATGTGTTCTCAGAGGAGGACTACCGCACTCTCACCAACTACAAGGCCTTCAGCCAGTTTGTCCGGTAAACAAGGGGTGGGGAGCGGGGGAAGGGGAAGGTTGGTGCTTGGGGGAGGAGAGCACGCCTGGGATCCCTTCTTGCTCTCCCTCCGACCCTTAAAACGTTTGTCTGTTTGCCATTTCTCTACCAGACCCCTCATAGCTGCCAAAAACCCCAAGATTGCCGTCTCCAAAATGATGATGGTTCTGGGGGCGAAGTGGCGGGAGTTCAGTACCAACAACCCCTTCAAAGGCAGCTCTGGGGCCTCGGTGGCGGCGGCGGCGGCGGCGGCCGTGGCCGTGGTGGAGAGCATGGTGACTGCCACGGAGGTTGCCCCGCCACCTCCCCCGGTGGAGGTGCCCATCCGCAAGGCCAAGACCAAGGAGGGCAAAGGTGAGGGGGTGCGGCGGGACTGCCGTGGTGCTGGGGCGGCCCAGGCACAGAGCGCAGGGGAGCAATGCACTCCTGGCGCGGAGGCTGGCGCTAGGGGCCTGCGAAGGAAATTTGGGGGGATTAGGCAATATAGGTGGAGATCATTTTTTTCCCCCACGTATACTTTTTGGTGTCTATTGGGAGGGTCTGCTCTTAACTGTTCTGTCCTGATGTCAGGACCCAATGCTCGGAGGAAGCCCAAGGGCAGCCCTCGCGTCCCAGATGCCAAGAAGCCCAAACCGAAGAGAGTGGCCCCGCTGAAGATCAAGCTGGGGGGCTTTGGCTCTAAGCGGAAGAGATCCTCGGTGAGCGCCCAGCCCTTAGGTGGAAGGGCCTGCCCTTCACGGGGGTGCGAGAATCCGGGCGGGCAGCTGGCCCCAGACCCCGTGTCCGCGGGACCCACGCCCATAGAGCTGAGCTTCTCCTTCCCTCGGCCTGGAACCCCTGACCGTCTCCTTGTCATGGGGCCAGAGCGAAGATGACGACCTGGACGTGGAATCCGACTTTGACGACGCCAGCATCAACAGCTACTCTGTGTCGGATGGCTCCACCAGTCGCAGCAGCCGCAGCCGCAAGAAGCTCCGCACCACGAAGAAGAAAAAGAAAGGTGTGTTTCTTTCCTGCGTCTCCGCACCATGGCTGGGGTGGGCGCGGGTGGGCACGTCTCCCCTAGGAGATCCGGGTGGTGCCGTTTAGGGGGTGGGGGCGGGGGGTCTGTTCCAATAACTGGGCTTTCCCTCTTCCTTGCCCAGGCGAGGAGGAGGTGACTGCTGTGGATGGTTATGAGACAGACCACCAGGACTATTGCGAGGTGTGCCAGCAAGGCGGCGAGATCATCCTGTGTGACACCTGTCCCCGCGCGTACCACATGGTGTGCCTGGACCCGGACATGGAGAAGGCGCCCGAGGGCAAGTGGAGCTGTCCGCACTGTGTGAGTACCTGGCCATCGCGGCCCCCTTCCCCCGGAGGGGGGGGGCGGGGGGAGGTGAGGATGCCTTTTGGAGACTGGGTGGGGGACGACGTGACCCTGGGACTGGCTGGGTGCCTGGTGGGCGGGGGGTGGTGGTGATAATCTGAATTTCTGCTCCTCGCCGCAGGAGAAAGAGGGCATCCAGTGGGAGGCGAAAGAAGACAATTCCGAGGGGGAGGAGATCCTGGAGGAGGTCGGCGGGGACCCTGAGGAGGAAGATGACCACCACATGGAATTCTGCCGCGTCTGCAAGGATGGCGGGGAGCTGCTGTGCTGCGATACCTGCCCTTCGTCCTACCACATCCACTGCCTGAACCCGCCCCTGCCGGAGATCCCCAACGGCGAGTGGCTCTGCCCGCGCTGCACCGTGAGTGCCCGCCCCCACGGGGGGCCCTAGCGCTTGGCAGCGTGGCACCATGGGGCTGAGGTGCTCTTGGAGAACCAGGGCCCTTACAGAGCCCCGGTAGCATGGTGGGTGACACAATGGGCTGCTAACCTTAGACAGGTCCCCGCTTGGGAGCCAGCCGCCAATCTTTTTTTTTTTTTTGGGGGGGCATCACTGCCCTCTGGTGGTGGGAGTAGGAGGCCCAGCCCCACTGCTGGAATTGAACCTCCGTCCCCGTGGGCCGCAGTCCCGCGCACAACCACTACGCCACCGGGGCTCAGCCCGCCAGCCGCCAATCTGACGGAGAAAGATGAGGCTTTCTGGTCCAGTAGAAACGTGTCCAGCGTGGGGAACAAATGGGCAGCTGTTCCACTTAGTCTCACAGGGTCACGCTGAGCAGGGAGTTTTGTTTCGCTCAGGGACCTTTTGGCCTAGCATCCTTCCCGACACTCCTCCTCAGTGCACTTTGGTTTCAGTAAAATGTGAGACCCACTTTGGGCCGGGGAGTCGGTGGTGGTTTGCCAGCTTGGTGAGGGGGAGCAGAGCACCGTTCTAGCCGAGCCCGTGCTGTCTCCCTCCCCGTAGACGGGTGGGTGTGCCCACCCGTGTGTGTTGGTTCAGGCAAGGGAGGCCGGGCCCGCTGTTGTGTCTGGTCTGCCTCCTCGTTCTGGCTTCGTCTTGGTAATGTAGCCCTTGGCTTTCTTGGGCAGCGGTCAGCCAAATCTGGGCATTTTGGTGATGGAGAGGGGATCCCGGGCGTTCTCTTGGACCCTTGCTGGAAGAGTTCCGCGCTTGGATCCCACGTAGGGTTATGCTTTGTCATCGGTTCCTCTCTTTCTCAGTGTCCCGCTCTCAAGGGCAAAGTTCAGAAGATCCTCATATGGAAGTGGGGCCAGCCCCCGTCTCCTACACCAGTGCCTCGGCCTCCAGACGCTGACCCCAACACACCCTCCCCGAAGCCTTTGGAGGGGCGGCCCGAGCGGCAGTTCTTTGTGAAGTGGCAGGGCATGTCTTACTGGCACTGCTCCTGGGTGTCTGAGCTGCAGGTGAGCCCCCGGGAAGGCTGGACCTGGCACGACCATGCAGACAGCCCGGGCTGGGCTGGGGTGGGGGGGAGGGCAGACTGAACGCGCTCCCGTGACGCTGCCCCTCTCTGCTCCCCCAGTTGGAGCTGCACTGTCAGGTGATGTTCCGTAACTACCAGCGGAAGAATGACATGGACGAGCCGCCGTCAGGCGACTTCGGTGGGGATGAAGAGAAGAGCCGGAAGCGGAAGAACAAGGACCCCAAGTTTGCCGAGATGGAGGAGCGCTTCTACCGCTACGGCATCAAGCCCGAGTGGATGATGATCCACCGGATCCTCAACCACAGGTAGGAGCGCCTCCTGGTGGGCGAAGGGGGGGGTATGCGGCTGATGGCCGAGGACCCCGGGGTGGCAGGCACCACCACCACAGGGAGACCCAAGCCGGCAGGCATGTGCCTTGGGAAGCCCCCGAGCGAGAGAGCAGTCAGGAGGGAGGGAGGGAGTGCCTCCTGCTTTGTCAGCCCTGGGAGCGGGAGGTCAGCAAGAGGCTGGGTCTGAAGGAGGTGGTGAGTGAGTCTGCCCTGGAATGTGGTTCTTGGCCACTCCCTGGAACGTGGCCTTTTCCCTCTCTGATGGCTCTGCCCCCTTGACCTCGCAGTGTGGACAAGAAGGGCCACGTCCACTACCTGATCAAGTGGCGGGACCTGCCGTACGATCAGGCCTCCTGGGAGAGCGAGGACGTGGAGATCCAGGACTACGACCTGTTCAAGCAGAGCTATTGGAATCACAGGTGGGTGGCATTGGGGGCGGAACGAAGTTGCTGACCAGCGGGAAGGGGCCGGGCAGGCGTTTGATGGTCTCCTCCCCCAGGGAGCTCATGCGAGGAGAGGAGGGGCGGCCCGGCAAGAAGCTCAAGAAGGTGAAGCTGAGGAAGCTGGAGCGGCCGCCCGAGACGCCCACCGTCGACGTGAGCCGGGGCAGAACGAGCACGGACGGGAGGGTGGGGGGTGTCTTCGGGTAGTGACGGGCGGAAACGCATTTGTGAGCAGGCTTCATGAGGTTTCCTCCCCCTCCCCCCATAGCTGGAAACTAGAGAGAAGCCTGGGGTGGTTTCTTCTCATCAGCACCAGAAAATAAAAGCATAGCAGCTGGGGCTTAATGTGACTTGAGGCAGAGGTTGTCTTGGGAAAAGTCACTCAACCAGGCTTTGTGAAACTGATTCCAATCTTGTCTTGGGACTCGATTCCTCTAGAGCAGGGTTTCCCAAAGTCGGCCACACTGCTCCCTAGGGCCGGGGAACCACCCAGAGGGGCTGAAAAGGCAGGTACTTAGAAAGTTTTCAATTGCCCGTGTGCGTATGCGCCGGGTGTGGTGGCAATGTCGAGGATTGTGTTTTCTTCTTCTGGAAAGTGGGGAGCGGTAGGCCAGATAGGCCTGGAGCCCTCTGCTGTAGATTTCCGTGTGTGGAGCCGGGTGAGGGAGGCCCGAGGGTCTGAAGAGGGCTCTAGGAAGAACGTGGGCTGCACTTCCCAGGGCGGTTTGGCCCAGCAGACTGGTGGTATCGCCAGGGAAAGAAAGGCCCCGTTGCCGGGAGCAGACGTCAGCGGGTTGAGTCAGCAAACACGAGGGAAGCCTTCCATGCGGTGAACCGCCACCGTGCCCTTAGCCCCGGGCTCCGTCTTGCCCACGACCCGGCGATGGCGCAGGCCCGGTCACCGTCTCATGCTGCCTTCCATGGAGTCACCACGCATGGACCTAGCTTCACACACACACACACGACGGGTCTGCCGCGGAGATGTGTACTTTCAGCACCCTGGCCTGCTCGGTTTGTGGGTTCGTCGCCTTGCTTCCCGGAGACGCCAAGTCAGTCCAATGGGACACACCATCAGGCCCGTGGGCGCTTGTCAAGGAGGCTCCAGGGAGGACGTGGCGAGGCAGCTGCTGCTTTGTGGAAGGAAGGGATTCCTTGCTGGCTCCTGACGTCCCGTTCTGTCCTTCAGCCGACAGTGAAGTATGAGCGCCAGCCAGAGTACTTGGACGCCACCGGCGGGACCCTGCACCCCTATCAGATGGAGGGCTTGAACTGGCTGCGCTTCTCCTGGGCCCAGGGCACCGACACGATTCTGGCTGACGAGATGGGCCTGGGGAAGACCGTGCAGACGGCCGTCTTCCTCTACTCCCTCTACAAAGAGGTGAGGAGAGCTGTTCGTCTTTTCGGTTGTGGGTATTTCGAGTTCCTTTCCCCTTGCGGTCTTTTCTTTTTTTTTTTGGTGGGGGGCGCATTACTGCCCTCTGGTGGGAGTAGGAGGCCCAGCCTTGCTCCTGGAGAGCTGCTGCTGGATTTGAACCACCAACTCAGTGGGCCACAGTCCCGCACACAACCACGACGGCACCAGGGCTCAGCCCATTCCCTTGCACTCTGAGAAGAGAAAAAAGGAAGGACCATGGCTGACGCTGGTGCCTGCTAGACGCAGATTTGGGGGGTGGAGCCTCGGGTGGAAGTCCCGGGCGCTGGCTCGTGCTGTGGCCAGCGGGTGTCGGGTGGCATCAGTGTGGGGAGACTCAGTGGGGGAGGTCGTGACTTGTGGAAGGGACAAGCAGGACGTTTCCATAGAGAAACCATGCGCGTCGGTCTTGGCGAGCAGGGCTGGAGAGGGAAGCGGGGCCTGGTGCGGTGGGGAGCTCTCAGTGTCTACCAGCTTTTCTGTTTCTTCCCAGGGTCATTCCAAAGGCCCCTTTCTCGTCAGTGCCCCGCTTTCTACCATCATCAACTGGGAGCGGGAGTTTGAGATGTGGGCTCCCGATATGTACGTGGTGACCTACGTGGGGGACAAAGACAGCCGGGCCATCATCCGGGAGAATGAGTTCTCCTTTGAAGACAATGCCATCCGGGGCGGCAAGAAGGCCTCCCGAATGAAGGTATGGGAGGCAGCCCCACCCCTACCTGCCACTAGTGGCCTGCTCCGGGCTGCCATGTCTCCTTGTTCCAGCATGAGGGGGGCTGTGGGGCGGTGGGCGTGCCACAGTGGGGGGACAGCAGTGACCACCAGGCTGCCTTGTCTGTAGAAAGAGGCATCTGTGAAGTTCCATGTGCTGCTGACGTCCTATGAGTTGATCACCATCGACATGGCCATCCTGGGCTCTATCGATTGGGCCTGTCTCATTGTGGATGAAGCCCACCGGCTTAAGAACAATCAGTCTAAGGTAAGAGGACAGACAGGCTTGCACTTAGTTCCTGGTCCACCCTCTCACCACGGGGAAGCTGAGGAGGAGGAGGAGAAAAGGGAGAGATGGTCTCTGTCTCCCTCCCTCCCGCGTGGCCGTGTCTCGGCGTTGGCCAGTGAAGGACACAGGAGCCGGCAGAGAGCCGAGGAGCCCTGCTCTTCACGGCATGTCTCTTCCCCCAGTTCTTCCGGGTCCTGAACGGTTACTCACTGCAGCACAAGCTCTTGCTGACCGGGACGCCCTTGCAAAACAACCTGGAAGAGCTGTTTCACCTGCTCAACTTTCTCACTCCCGAGAGGTTCCAGTGAGTGTCTCCGAATGCTGGCTCTTTGCCTTCTCTGTGTTGTCCACTTTCCACTCCCCCCTTCCTCTCCCCGGCTCCAACCACCTTTCCTCTCTTAAGCAATCTGGAGGGCTTCCTGGAGGAGTTTGCTGACATTGCCAAGGAGGACCAGATCAAGAAACTGCACGACATGCTGGGGCCTCACATGTTGCGGCGGCTCAAGGCGGACGTGTTCAAGAACATGCCATCCAAGACCGAGCTCATCGTGCGGGTGGAGCTGAGCCCCATGCAGAAGTGAGTGGGCCGGGGGATGGCAGGCGGGCGGGCTTCCATTTCACAGACACTGAGGCATCTGCCCCCTGCCCCCGCTGCCAAGTCCAGCTTGCTGCTCCCGCCCTGAGTTCTGAGGGCGCTGAGCCCCAGAGAAAGCAAAACCCTGCAGAAACCTGGGGCCCGCAGTCCCGTTTGGGTTGCCCTGTCCCTCCCCGTGTTTGCGATTCCCATGGTGGTGGCAGGCTGGAGCTGTGGGTGAAGGTTGGAGAGGTCATTCCTGAGGGATGGGAATTAAAAAGGGCAGGACTAACCTGCCTTCCTCCTCACTTGCAGGAAGTACTACAAGTACATCCTCACTCGGAATTTCGAAGCCCTCAATGCCCGCGGGGGTGGCAACCAGGTCTCCCTGCTGAACGTGGTGATGGACCTAAAGAAGTGCTGCAACCATCCTTATCTCTTTCCCGTGGCTGCCATGGTGCGTGCGGCTCCCCTTGGGTTCCTGCCTGGCTTGGGCGTTCCCGCACGTGGGCTTTCAACGCCTCTCTGTTCCTCCTCCAGGAAGCCCCTAAGATGCCGAATGGGATGTACGACGGCAGTGCCCTCATCCGCGCCTCGGGGAAGCTGCTGCTGCTGCAGAAGATGCTGAAGAACCTGAAGGAGGGCGGGCACCGCGTCCTCATCTTCTCCCAGGTACCGCCTGCTAGCCAGGGCGCGGCAGGGGCCAGGTGCAGGCGCCATTCCGTGGTGCCCCCCACCCCCCCATCTCCCTGACTGACGGGGCACCTTTGGCAGATGACTAAGATGCTGGACCTGCTGGAGGACTTCTTAGAACACGAGGGCTATAAATACGAGCGCATCGACGGTGGGATCACGGGGAACATGCGGCAGGAGGCCATCGACCGTTTCAATGGTGAGAGCACCCCCTCTGCATCCTCTCTCGTGGGGTCCTTAGACCGAGCACGTCTTCTCCTCGTCGGTGCCCATACACGGAGTTCTCGGCCATTGGGTGGCGAGAACGGAGGTGGGGAAGAGCGTCATGGAGTAGTCCTGGATGGACGATTCTGTTGGAAAGAGGCAGCCATGGGTCGGCCACCACCTCGCTGGATCGGGGCCCAGAGAAGGACTAACATTTGCCCAAGCTCCACAGCAAGTGGGTGGCAGGCATGTCTCAGGAGACCTTTTAAAACAGTAGTAATAATTTTTCCAGGGAATGTCACGCACGCTCTCCACCTAATAATTCTTGTCAATAATTTACTTGATTGCAGCGCCGCTATTCAGACAGAAGGGTAATTAACGCGGGGACAATACTGTAAGCTACAGACCTTGTGGGTGCCTCATTCAATCTTCCTGTGACAGACTTCTGTTTCGGACCCTACCTTGCAGCTACACGAGCCTCCTTGGTCTCCTCTCTTCGATACTGTGTCCTTCCCTCTAGACTCTTTTTTTTTGGGGGGGGTAGCATCACTGCCCTCAGGTGGTGGGGAGCAGTAGGCCCAGCCTTTGCTCCTGTGGAGCTGGAATTGAACCTCCGTCCCAGGGGGCCGCAGTCCCGCGCAACCACTACGCCACCGGGCTCAGCCCCCCTCTACACTTGTTCTGGCTACTTTTCCTTAGGGCTGGTCAGTTCCTTTTGGAGAATGTCTCAAATATTTTCTTGCGTTGGATTGAGGATGTGCATTTTGGACGCAGCCTCGAAGCGATGCGGTCTTTCTCGTTGCATTCAGTGAGGGCCCAGGGTGATGCCGTGCCCCATCGCGGTGCCGTGAGCGCTGATCACTTGTTTCTGGGGTGCCTGCTGAGTAAGAGGGACCTTTCCCCGTGGCAGTTGACAGACGCCTGGAGAAGCACTGTGGGGCTGTGCCGCAGACTCTGTTTCTCTCAAACGTCCGTGCACTGCTATCGGGATCCCATGATGCATTCTACCTAACAGCAACTGTTGTTGCTGTGATTGTCCCTCAGAGGGTTTTATTCCCTGCCGTCTCCCCCACGCTCGCTAACTGGAGTGCGAGGGACACTCATGGCGTGTTTGGTTCCTCTCCTAGCCCCGGGCGCTCAGCAGTTCTGTTTCTTGCTTTCCACTCGCGCTGGGGGCCTTGGCATCAACCTGGCCACTGCAGACACGGTCATCATCTATGACTCGGACTGGAACCCTCACAATGACATTCAGGTGAGCAGAGGGGACCTTCTGAGGACCCACAGAGTTCTCTGTGATGGCGGCGCCGGCTGGAGTGAGATGTTTCCCTGAGAAACATCACGATTCTTGTGGACTTTGCCGGCCTGTGGGGGCTGGGGTTCACTGTAGTCCTGTTGAAGATAACATGGCCTTGCTAAATAAAGCAAGCTTCCTTGCGCCAGGGGGTAGCCTCAGCCTTGCACGGGCTTCCTTTCCTGTTGTGTGGACTTCAAGGTAAGAGCTGGAGCAGGCACGTACGGAGACTTCACTTCCTGCTTTCGTTTGCTCCTGACTCCAGGCCTTCAGTAGAGCTCACCGAATTGGCCAGAATAAGAAGGTGATGATCTATCGGTTTGTGACCCGTGCGTCTGTAGAGGAGCGTATCACGCAGGTGGCGAAGAAGAAGATGATGCTGACGCATCTGGTGGTGCGACCTGGGCTGGGCTCCAAGACTGGGTCCATGTCCAAGCAGGAGCTGGACGACATCCTCAAGTTTGGCACTGAGGAGCTGTTCAAGGATGAAGCCACAGATGGAGGTGAGCTGCTCAGAAGCGTCCATTTCGATGTGGGCTCGGCTTGTCTGGAGGAAAAGGACGGGGCTGTCATTGATCCTGTGGGACTTGGGTTTCCCGCTGCCGCTGCTGAAGCTAACTAACTTTGGGCTATGGCTCCCTCCCGGTCCTCTTTATTAGGTGGAGACAACAAGGAAGGAGAGGATAGCAGTGTTATTCATTATGATGACAAGGCCATCGAGCGGTTACTGGACCGGAACCAGGATGAGACTGAAGACACAGAATTGCAGGGCATGAATGAATATTTGAGCTCATTTAAAGTAGCCCAGTATGTGGTACGGGAAGAAGAAATGGGGGTGAGTATGAATCCAAGACGGTGCTGGGTTTGGTCACTGGTGTGCAAATTGGCGTGGACACCAACGTGGCCTTCGAGCCAGGAAGAAGACCTCTGTAGCAAACGTTGAGCACCTGGATGAACTGGGCTATCTCTTCCTGGGAAACAGAGGCTGACAGGCCTCACCACCGTCGCAGCTTTGCCTTGACTGTCAGCAAGCTCACGGCCGAACCGCAGACACGCCGCAGCTCTGGGGGCCGGTACCAGAATCACATTGTGCTCTTTTTTTTTAAACTAACCTGACAAATAAGCTTCGTTGGCTGCATCAGCCCTTCTTGAGAAAAGGTGGGGGGGTGGTCCCCCTTAAACACAGACCTAGGCTACACCTGTACCCGCTCTTTTTTAAAAGCTGAGGAGAGTGGCCGGCCCGTTTGCCCCTCTCCTGCCTCTTTGGTCCCTGAGAAGTGAGCACTTCAACGATTCCTTCGTCATCCCTCCACCCCTGCCCCAGTGATATTCTGAAGAGAAACAAGCTCCCTGCCATCAAGTCAGTTCTGGCTCGGCGACACTGCGGGACAGAATCAGGCGGCCCCCGGGGCTTTCTGAGACCGCCCAGGCCTGTGGGAGCAGAGAGCTTCATCTCTTCCCCTTGGAGAAATAAGCAAACAACAAGTTACCCAGACTCGCTCGGGCCCCTTTAAACCACGCGGCGCAGGAGTCAGAGTGGACACGGAGTTCTGGCCGTATCTGCTGTATTTTCTCCTCCTGCCGACTCCGGGAGCCAGTCCTCTTGTAGAAGGCTTGTTGTTGGAAGCTCTTACAGACAGAGCGATCCATAACGCAACTAGGTCAGGCATAAGTGGACGATTGCTGTCACCATCCGTTTCAAGACATTTTCTTTCTTCTTGAACTCAGATATCGGCTACCTCTTATAATACCCCCCTCCCTCCGGGAACCCTTATTGTCATATGTGAGGAGGAGGGGCAGCGTATTCCTCTTGTGTTTTTGTGGTGCGTACACGGTGCGTGTGTGTTATTCTAGAAGGTGCTGCTAGCAACCACGGTTCACGTGCGCTCAGGCTGAAAAGTGACATCGCTCTGTAGGCCCGCCCAGCCGTGAGTGTGTCCAAGGGGTGGGAGGGGGCCAGCAGGCGGTGTGCTCCGAGAGGCTGGGAGCCAGGAGTGGTGTCCTTGCCTGGAGAGCAGCGGTTCTTGACCTTGCGAAGGCCGAAACTTCAGACAGCTCCGCATGTGGTGGTGACCCCCCCCACCCATAGCATTATTTTCCGTGCTACTTCACAGCGGTCGTTTTGCTACTGTTAAGCATCAGGCGGCCTCTCTGAAAGGACCGTTCGACCCCAGAAAGAGGCGGAGAGCCTCAAGCACTTCTCTACTTGCTAAAAATGGCTGCGTACTCATAGCGCCCTTTTGGGGCAGGGTAGAATTGCCTCTTGAGTTTCCGTGTCTGACTTTCTTTGCGGGAGTAGAAAGCTTTGTATTTATCCCAAGCAGCGGCCAGCTCTAAAGCTCACAAATGGCCTTCTGATTCGTGACCACAGATGCCCTTTGTTTCTTTAAAATGTTTCCCACTGCCCTCTAGCAGATGGTGGCTTTTAGGGACCCACAGGATTGCTGAGGCTGTAGACCTTTAGGGAGCAGAGATGCCTCATCTTCATCCCACAGGACTCTAAGCTGCTGATCTTATAGTTAGCAGCCAGATGCGCAGTGTGTTAGGCCACTTGGGCTCCTTTCCTTTCAGCCTGTGGTTCATGACCCCTCTGGGGGCCTAACGACCCTTTCACAGGGGGTCGCCTGATTCCTAAGAGCAGCAAAATGACTGTGATGAAGTAGCAATGAAAAAAATTTTATGGTGGGCTGTCACTACCACGTGAATTCTATGAAAGGGTTGACTGCATTAGGGAGGTCGTGAACCACTGTCTTAAAGTGTGTGTGTCCGTGCATTCCGGACTCTGGGCCTGGCACCCTTCAGGCCTAGAACTCAACACTTTGGCTCATTTTTTCCCCAATCAACACAACAACAAGGGTGGGTCTGGTGAATAGTAACTCCAGAGAGGCCTGCTTTCCTTCGTGGAGTGATCAAACATTTGAGATGCAAAGGTCAACTTTTGCTTCAGGGCATAGTTCAGAAGGCAGGCAAGGTTAGGGCAGAGGTGGCCTGAGAGCAGGTCAGGTGTCCAGGAGGAGGAGGAGGCAGGAATGTGACATTGTGAGAGTTGCAGTCAGTGACACTAAACAACATGTGTGAATTGTTGAATGGAAAACTGATTTGCTCAAAACCTTCACCAAATTCACAATGACATGTTTTTTGTTTTTTTTTGGGGGGGGGGGGGCATCACTGCTCTCCGGTGGTGGGAGTAGGAGGCCCAGTCCCACTGCTGGAATTGAACCTCCGTCCCAGTGGGCCGCAGTCCCGCTCACAACCACTACGCCACCGGGGCTCAGCCTGACATGTTTTAAGGCATTGAAAGTTGTAAAATAATATTTTATTTTGCTGTAGGCGAAAGCTTGCCCAGCAAGTTGGCTTCCTGTTTGGCAATTTTCTCACAAATTGCTCATTATTAGTTATGTTTTTTGTGTATCCACAGTTTCAACGCTTTTATGTTTGTTTTTGTTTTTTTTGGCATCACTGCCCCTGGTAGTCATGGGCGCTACCCAGCCTTGCTCCTGAGAGCTGCTGCTGGATTTGAACCGCCAAGCCCTCGGACCGGAGTCCTGCACTCAACCACTTAGGCCACCAGGGCTCAGCCCTCAACGCTCTTTTTTTTTTTTTTTTTAAGGCATCACTGCCCTCAGGTGGTGGGAGTAGGAGGCCCAGCCTTTGCTCCTGGGAGCGGGAATTGAACCTCCATCCCAGTGGGCTGCAGTCCCACACACAACAACTACGCCACTGGGGCTTAGCTGCTCTTTTTTTTTGGGGGGGGTCGCTACTCAGCCGCCACTGGATTTGAACCGCCAAGCCCGCGAGCTGCAGTTCCGCACTCAACCACTTACGCCACCGGGGCTCAGCTTCATCTTAGAGTCATTGTATTTCTTCTTTTTGTTAAACTGAACTGCCTTTTATGCAGTACCACGGCCGGCCAAAGAAACCACATTCATGGGCAGATGCGGCGTAAAGTGCACCCTCTTTGACGCCCCCTTCACTTGTTCCCTACAAGGGCCTGGAGTAACATAGAGATGTTTTTCCCAAAGCATTTACTTGGGAGCCAGTAACATATCATATCCATCCGTAGTTCAGTCACATCAAAGGCAGTTGTTAGCACAATCAGTTGCCAAACATTGCCTACCTTCTTGAACTCCTTGACCGGCTCCCTTTACCCACCCCACCCACTACCCCGTACCCCCAGAAACCCTGGTTCTACCTGCTGTCTCTAGGGGTTCATCATAGAATATTTTTAAAGTTTATTTTTTTAATTTTCTTGGGGGCGGGGGGCATCACTGCTCCCTGGTGGGAGTAGAAAGCCCAGTCTTCCTCCTGGAGAGCTGCTGCTGGATTTGAACCCCCAACTCAGTAGGCCACAATCCTGCACTCAACCAGTACGCCACCGGGGCTCAGCCCTAAAGTTTATTTTTGAATTTCAAAAAGTGATACATAGTAATGAGCTGTTCGCTGTTCAAAAGATACAAAACATCATTACCTCTTGGCTGGTGCCCGGATGCCCCACTGCTGCAGTTCAGTGCTTACAGTTTCTGGCATGTCCTCTAAAAATTTTGGGCTGAGTCCCGGTGGTGTAAATGGTTGAGTGCGGGGGCTTGGCAGTTCAAATCCAGCGGCGGCTCTCAGGAGCAGCGCTGGGTAGCGCCCACGATCAACAGAGGGCAGTGATGCCGAAAAAAAAAAAAAAACCAAAAAAAAATTTTATCTGTACACATGGCATATTTACATAAAGATATCTACACATAACAAAAGTAGTTGGTTACACATAATGTTCTTTATAATGTATTTTGGAAATGCATTGTGACCTAAGTGTATAACGGTATACAGGATTTCCTGTGTTTCTCCCTTTTTTTTTTTTTTTAAACATAGCAAGCAGGTCTTTGTTCAGGAATACTGTAATTCAATTAGGTCCATATTGATGCCCTAGTCCTATGAGAGGATAAAGTTTTAAATGTAGTGTAAGGACTTGGGACCAGTCAGTGTCTGGGGAAAAAAACCAAACCTTCAGAGGGACATAAACATTGGCCTTGGGTGCTTTTTTTTGTTTTGTTTTTAAGGCATCACTGTCCTCAGGTGGTGGGAGTAGGAGGCCCAGCCTTTGCTCCATGGAGCTGGAATTGAACCTCCATCCCAGTGGGCCGCAGTCCCGTGCACAACCACTACACCACCGGGGCTCAGCCCCTTGGGTGGTTTTTTAACTTTGCCAACAGTTGGCATATTTTTTCATGCATAAAAGTAGCCCTTCTGTTTTCTCTCTCAGGAAATTCTTTGGCATTCTTTCATAGGCTTCTCTACTGTGCTTTATCGAGGCTCTAAAACTAGTTGACCAGCTCAGGGAGACCCTCTGGCAACAGGAGGGGTGGCCCTGCCGACCCCTCGGCTGCCTTGGAGGGGGGTCTGGTGCCGGGACACAGAAGGGCTGTCTCTGACAGCCCCGTGGAGCCCATCCTCTGCCACCTTCAGGGTCGCCAGGGGTCAGGACGCGTCTGCCGGCTGCCTCTTGAATGATAGGTCCGTTTACAGCAGGAGAAAACAGGCCCTGCTTCCTGCGTGTTAGCAGTGACAGCAGTTCCGCCCCATGTTTTTTTCTAGTTGTAAAGACTGCTCACATACACGGAATGAGGAGAAGCTGTGTCCTGCCACTTTGGTTCCCTCGCCATTCTTAGACCTGAGCAGGCACAACCCATTTTAAGAGTCCAGTGATGAGAGGAGCTAGCAAATGGGAACCGTGAGGACCAGGGGTGGCTGGCGGTGCTGACTTGAGCACCCCTGAGTCCTGGCCCTCCCTCTGTCCCAGGAGGAAGAGGAGGTAGAACGGGAAATCATAAAACAGGAAGAAAGTGTGGATCCTGACTACTGGGAGAAATTGCTGCGGCACCATTATGAGCAGCAGCAAGAAGATCTGGCCCGAAATCTGGGCAAAGGAAAAAGGATCCGTAAACAGGTCAACTACAATGATGGCTCCCAGGAGGACCGAGGTGTGTGTGGCCGGCCCCGCCCCCCACCCATGGGCCGATCGACTAGAGCAGTGGGCCCCGCTCATCTGCCCTCTCTCCCTCCAGATTGGCAGGACGACCAGTCCGACAACCAGTCCGATTACTCGGTGGCTTCAGAGGAAGGTGATGAAGACTTTGATGAACGCTCAGAAGGTGAGCGCCAGGCCTCGCTGCTCACCTGCCCCAAGCATTGCGATGGCTCCGGCCCGCCCCAGTGTCCCTCACGCGGGCTTTGTTCTCGTTGCAGCGCCCCGCAGGCCCAGCCGCAAGGGCCTGCGGAATGACAAAGATAAGCCATTGCCTCCTCTGTTGGCCCGCGTAGGTGGAAATATTGAAGTAAGTGCCTTAAGGTTCCAAGGAGGGCCAGGGGGGTGGGGCATGTGAATGGGGCTTTGGGAGAAGAGTCAAACCTGCTTTCTCTCAATCCAGACTCCTCCTCCTCCTCCTCCCTCCAGGTACTTGGTTTTAATGCGCGCCAGCGAAAAGCTTTTCTTAATGCCATCATGCGGTACGGGATGCCACCTCAGGATGCTTTCACCACCCAGTGGCTCGTGAGAGACCTGCGAGGCAAGTCGGAGAAAGAGTTCAAGTGAGTGTTGCTGTGGCTGCTGCTCCGAGGCTGCCTTCCTCTCCTTGGCCACGCCGGGCCTGGGCCGCACCCTGTGGGGCGCCGGAGCCTGTGCTCCCGCTCAGCCCGGGGAGCCCGGGCCGCCTGGGGGCTCAGAGCCTGGCAGGCCGTCTTGCGTGCGGTTTGGTTGTGGGAGCCGCGCCTCACTCGATCGCTCTGCTTCTGTGCTGCAGGGCCTACGTGTCTCTCTTCATGCGGCATCTCTGTGAGCCGGGAGCTGACGGGGCCGAGACCTTTGCTGATGGGGTCCCCCGCGAAGGCCTGTCTCGCCAGCACGTGCTGACTCGAATCGGGGTCATGTCCTTGATACGCAAGAAGGTGAGCCGCGACCCCCGGCTCTTCAGTCTCGCCGGGCTCCCGGGGGAAGGCCGAGGGGCCAGCAGGGAAGGGCGGAGGCGCAGCCGTCAGCCCTGTGTCCCGTCGCTGCAGGTTCAGGAGTTTGAGCACGTTAATGGGCGCTGGAGCATGCCCGAACTGGCTGAAGTCGAGGAAAACAAGAAAATGTCCCAACCGGGGTCACCGTCCCCAAAGACTCCGACACCCTCCACTCCTGGGGACACGCAACCCAATACTCCTGCCCCCGCCCCGCCCGCTGGTAGGTCTCCCTCCCTGCCTGCCGGCCGTTTCCGTCCCGCTCCCGTCCTGGCCGTGTGTCCGTGCTCCCCTGTGCTCCGCTGTGGCAGGGGGGCCTGCGGCAGGACGCACAGTGACCTCCCTCTCAGTTTAGGAGGGCTGTCCTAAGGACAGGGCTGGCTCTTAAAGGCGCGAGAGGACATTGCAGAATGTGACCGAGGGAAGGCACGGCCTCCTCCCACAGCGAGCACCGTTTTCCTAATTGATTGCCTCCTGTTGGTCCGCAGAGGACGGGATCAAAGTAGAGGAGACGAGCCTCAAAGAAGAGGAGAACACAGAAGGAGAAAAGGACGTGAAAGCTGCAGTCCCAGAGGCCACCGCGGAAGTAAGAAATCGGGGCCTGGGGGGTGCCGTCCCAAAGGCAAACAAACCCACACTTGCCTTGCCTTTCGGGGCTGGCCTGCCAGCTTCAGGGTCTGTCTGTTTCCCTTTGAAGTGTACACAGCCCCCTGCCGCTGCCCCTGCCGCAGAGGATGAAAAGGCCCTGGTGGAACCCCCTGAGGGAGAGGAGAAAGTGGGAAAGGCAGAGGCAAAGGAGAGAACAGAAGAGCCCATGGAGACGGAATCCAAAGGTACCCACTCCAAAGGTACCCACGTAGCAGGCCCCGCGCTGGCCCCTGAGAAGCCCCGCGGCTCTGCACTTGGGCCGGCCAGCGGGTAGAGTGATGTGTTATGAGCCCTTCGCTCTCACTGGACGTCCGTCTTTCCCCCACCACTTTTTATTTTTTCAATGATTTTATTGGCGACTCTTACAACATTCAATACTTCATTTATATCAGGCGTATTTGTACACATGTTGTCTTATTCACTTCCAAATATTTTCTACTTGAGCCCTTGGTATAAGCTCCTCTTTCCCCCTCCCCCCTTTTTTTGTTAATGGATCATTTTATTTTATTATTTTGTTGTTGTTGTTAATGAATCATTTTATTGAGGCCCCCCACCACTTAAAGATGTTTTTTTTAATCATTTTAAAGTCAAGCGTGAGCACTAGCTGCAAGTGCCTGCATTTTCCTGGATTGTAATCCTTGATGTTTAGAACTGTCCCGTGGGACGAGTGGACCGGCCAGGGCCTGCTTCTTTCTGTAGGTGCCCTCCTAATGCCATCTGTCCCCACAGGCGCTCCAGCTGAGGTGGAGAAGGCAGAGGAGAAGGCAGCAATAGACCTGACCCCCATTGTGGTCGAGGACAAAGGTGGGTGTTCGGCTTAGAAGGCAGGACTCGACACCCCCGCCCCCAGCCTCCCCGTCCACACTTGGTCACCTCGCCCAGCTGGAGCGGCTCCGCTCCGATTGTCCCTGGTCGACGTGGGCGGGCCGCGGGGGGCCCTGGGAGGCTGTCGGTGTGGCTGCCGCGCTCACTCGCCTGTGCCCTGCAGAGGAGAAGAAGAAGGAGGAGGAGGAGAAGGAGGCACTGCTGCACAACGGAGAGACGCCCAAGGAGCTGAGTGACGAGAAGCAGAAGAAGAGCGTCAGGCAGCGCTTCATGTTCAACATCGCAGACGGGGGCTTCACTGGTATGAGCATGAGGCCCCGAGCATGAAACGGAGTGTCTGGTCAGAAGCTGGGGAGCCACCGCCAGGCCCTGAGAGGGCTCCCTGCCCAGGCTGCCTGGGGCGGGGGGTGGGGGCACACAGGGTGTGGAGTCCCGAGTGGTGACCTCTGAAAGCCTGACAGTGTCGTGCTCTTCTCTCCCTCCATGCCGCTGCAGAGTTGCACTCCCTCTGGCAGAACGAGGAACGGGCCGCCACTGTCACCAAGAAAACGTACGAGATCTGGCACCGACGCCATGACTACTGGCTGCTGGCTGGCATCATCAAGTATCCTTTGCTGGGCCTGGGCCTGGGTGGGGTGGGATGGGGTATATGGTTCTGGGTGAAGGGCCGTGCTCCGTACTCCGTCGTATTTTCCTGAGCCCCTCACAGTCACGGCTATGCCCGGTGGCAGGACATCCAGAACGACCCCCGCTATGCCATCCTCAACGAGCCTTTCAAGGGCGAAATGAACCGTGGCAATTTCTTAGAGATCAAGAACAAGTTTCTAGCACGAAGGTTCAAGGTAGGCGGCGTGGGGGCTGGGCTCGCCTTTGGAGTGCAGAGGCCCTCCCCACAGGCCGGGGGTGGGGTGGGGCGTCCAGAGTTGTTCCTTACCCGCACCGCGTGCCCTGGGCTCTTCAGGTGCTGCCTGAGCTTGTCTTCCATGAAGGGCGCTCCCCGCTAGATGGACGCAGGCAGGTGGCTGGCTGTGCCTCATGGGGTCACTGCCTAGTTCAGTGGGCTTGGGGTGAGGTGGCGGGGAGTGACACTGGTTGGGTGTTTAGGAAAGCGAAACAGACACATCCTTGAATGAAGTCCCGGAGGAAGTCAGGCCGTCTGGGGGCCCTTTTTCCCAGGTCAAAGACTTCACTGTGTGGAGAGGAGTCATCGTGATGGATGCAGAAAGGAGACAGGCAGACAGAATCGTTCAGGCTAAGCCTTCTCTCTAAAGGGAATCTGTCCACCTTCATGGAAGGGCCTGACATACATGCCCATCAAATGGGCGAACAGTGTGTGGTCCTGGCACGCTAAGAACTGGGGTGGGGAGGAGTGTCAGAAAGGGACCTTTATGAGCTCGGCCGTCACTCAACTCAGGGATGAAAGGTAGAGTACGGCGTGGCGTCTGTTTCTGAGGGACTCGCTCTGTTCAAGTAGAGGCGGATGTGTGACCAGAAGCCCACCTGTCAGTGTACTGGACAGAGACACCCCCCTGCCTCCCCCCCCACCCAGGAGAAGGGGAGAAGTGCTCACAGTTGACTTCATGGGACTGTGATGGGCGGGATAGCCATGGTTACATAGACAAACCAAAGGGACTGGATTGGGCAAAGACAGAGACCTAGGGCATTCAGGAAGAGCAGAGTCCGCCGGGTTGGAGAGGACTTTTGTGGCGGAGACAAGTTGGAAAGCTAGGGGTATGCGCTGGAGTACAGTAGGTGGGTTTTCACACTGGATAGACTGTGAACTTTACCTTATAGCTAGTGGGCAACCATTGGAGGTTTGTGAAGGGATTCATAGGAGGAGGGAGTTGGGTGTAGCACTCATGAAACTACAGAGCTGTCATGGAGTCTGGGGATGTCCAGGACTTGGACTACGAAGCTCGTGTGGGGAGGGGAAAGCGGGGATATAGGAGCGTGTACTGGAGGGGCTGGCACCTGTCTTCTACACGGGGCCAGATGCAGAGGTCAGACTTCACAGGGCATTCCGCCTTGCCGAGAGCCTGCAGGTAGTGAGAGGGAGGAGGGAAAATGTAATCATTCTTCTTAGCTCTTCGCCTGTACAGAGAAGTAGGCAGTGGACCATCGTTCACCTGTGGGCCGGGGTGTGCTAACTTTTGACAGACTCTCGGGAGCCCGGGTGATGGAGTGGCTGGTTATTTGTTGGGCTGTGACCAAAAGGGTCAGCAGTTTGAACCACCAGTCGTTCTCTTTGCTCCCTTGATGTATGTGCTTGGAAACTCAGAGGGACGGGACGGCCTGGCATCCACTTGATCACAGTGGGTTTGGCGGTGGTTTCTTGTTTTGACTTGTACTAGTTTGAGGTTCAAGGGAGTGGGACCCCAAGCTGGTTTAAGACTGCCTCTTAGTGTCTCTGAGCTATTCAGTAACTAGGAGGCTAGACATACAAATCCGACCTCTCTCTATGAGGTCCTTGAGTGTGGCATCTCTGGCTTCCTCTGCGCTGATGTGCTGAAGCCGCTCTTTTTAATCTCAGGAGTGCTGGTTGCTTTGAGACCCTTGGCTGATGTATTAAGAAAAGGTAGGGCTTAGTGTATAGGAGTTGGGACTTACAACACTGACTTCACTTTTAGTAGACACAGTTTAGTCCAAGGCAGATGATGAGAAAGGAGAAGTCTGGAAAATCGATGCGCTGGGCCATAGACCCATTGTTTGTGTGGTGTTGACCACCACCATGGATGAGAGGGATCAGAGTGGGCAGTAGGACCTCGGAGGCTGCTGCTTGCACCACGAGGTACGCAGGGTTGAGCAGCGGCCATGGCCGGCGTCGAGGTGCTGACAAGCAAGAGGCGAGCTCTCAGGAGCCTGCAGCCAGAGAAGAGCAGGGAGCCAGAGGCGGGTGCCTCGCCCTGGCGTCGCCCCTCCTTGGGGCCGAGGTAAGAGTGTATAGAGGGGAAGGAGCTGCTTGGTCTCTTGGGTCTGAGTTTTCAGATTAAAGGGAACCCATGCCCACTGCCACCGATTGGGTCCCCACTCGGAGCCACCTTTGTAAGGCTGTACATTGCCAGGTGAGCAGACAGCCTCGTCTCCCCAGGAGGGGCCGGTGAACCACTGGTCTTGTGATGAGGCATCCAACACTTAGCTGAGAGGGCCATGTCTTGTGGGACTCTCAGACCATTCCTTCTCCTGGCCCCTGTTGAATTCATTCTCTTTAAGAACCTTGGAGCAAATTAAATCTCTTAAGTTAGGAGCCAACATTTCAGTCCCTCTGAAGTACCTTCTGAGCCCCCTTCCACAGCTCTTATCAGGTGGCGTGCAGGACTTGGTTACAGTAATGGTTGACCATGGTGGTGGGGGAGGAGGAGCGGGGGCCTGGAGGCCAAGTGGTGTCTTGATGGGAGAGTGGGTGGGTATAAGGCGCATTCGTATCATGGACGATTAAGAGCCAGAAGCAACGAAAGCTCAGTGCACTTAACACGATAGCCTTTAAGAAGAACGCGCCCAAGAAAAGGCCCTTCACATGTGCAGAGCAATCTCCACGTTGAAATGGCATCTGGAGGGCTGAGCCCCGGTGGCGTAGTGGTTGTGGGCGGGACTGGGGCCCATTGGGACGGAGGTTCAATTCCAGCAGTGGGGCTGGGCCTCCTACTCTCACCACTGGAGATCAGTGATGCGCGCCCCCCCCCCCCCAAAAAAAAAAAAAAAAAGAAAGAAAGAAAGAAAGAAATGGCATC
The DNA here is from genome assembly GCA_004026705.1 of Nesogale talazaci. Lineage (NCBI taxonomy): Eukaryota > Metazoa > Chordata > Mammalia > Afrosoricida > Tenrecidae > Nesogale > Nesogale talazaci. The sequence continues at coordinate 24,066 of PVJH01019691.1, forward strand.
TGGAAGAATTTACACAAATTTTCAAGAACACACAAAAGGATGACAATATATTAAGAACAACGGGTGGCTACTAAGGGAAGATGGAGACTGGGACTGGGATAGAAGTACTTTTGTTTTGCTTTTTTTTGGGGGGGGGCATCACTGCCCTCTGGTGGTGGGAGTAGGAGGCCCAGCCTTTGCTCCTGTGGAGCCGCTGCTGGAATTGAACCTCCATCCCAGTGGGCCACAGTCCAGCGCACAACTACTATGCCACCGGGGCTCAGCCCAGGAGAGAAGTACTTTTAAAGACTAAAACCACCGAAGTGGTTTTGTGGTAGGTATTATATCTTACTCTGAGAAGCTGGGCTCGGCTTCCATGCCACCAGTGGAAAGTCCGGCCTTGAAGGTGGAAACGTACGTGGTTAGTCCTCAGTATGATTAGACACAGACCCAGGGAGAAAATCAGCAGACTGGCGTCACCCTTTTTAATTCTTTATACATTCTGCATTCTCTAAAAGATCCTTTTAACCCTTGTGTATAAGAACCAGGACAGGGTAGACTTTTTTTTGGCATCACTGCCCTCTGGTGGTCATGGGAGCTACCCAGTGTTGCTCCCGGAGAGCTGCTGCTGGATTTGAACCGCCACCCCTGTGGGCCGCAGTCCCGCACTCAACCACTACGCCCCCGGGGCTCAGTCCCAGGGTAGACTTTTTCAAAACATGATGGCGTCCCCAATCAAAGCAAATTCAAAGTGTCGAGCTGGCGGCCTGGAGGACAGAGCCGCCCCGGGCTGAGGTGGGGAAACCTGTTAGAGAGTTGGTCCAACGTTTCTCTCCCTGTGCAGCTCCTGGAGCAGGCCCTGGTGATCGAGGAGCAGCTGCGCCGCGCAGCATACTTGAACATGTCGGAGGACCCCTCCCACCCTTCCATGGCCCTAAACACCCGCTTCGCTGAGGTGGAGTGCTTGGCGGAGAGCCATCAGCATTTGTCCAAGGAGTCCATGGCCGGAAACAAGCCAGCCAACGCGGTCCTGCACAAAGGTAGCCAGTGGCTCCCCTGCCTCCTGCTGGGGCGGCTGCCTTCATCCTACTCCTGTTCCCCCAACTCCACGCACGCACGCGTACACGTTCGCCTTTTCCAGGGCCCCTTCGGGAGTGCCAAACGTGCTGGGAACTTTTGCCTTTCCCCTTGGCAGTTTATCATCCCTTAAGGCCATCAAGGACAGCCGTTCTTGCCGTCTTGTAACGCTTCATAGGTTCAGGTCGTTGGAGGTGGGAGGCAAAGGGATCCGGGTCGGGTCTCCGGGGCCCCCGCAGAGGGGGTGTCAGGTGATTGGAGAGTCCTTCACATTCTTGGCCCCTTCACCGTTCTGTTCCTCGTGGAAATATAAAGCATTGCTGGGGTGGTGGAGGCTGGACTGAGGCAGAGGCTGCCACAAGGGGGCAAGAGACACCCCCCCCGCCCCCCCCGAGGCGGAGAGGACAGGACGGCTGCCCCTGAGCAGCAGCCCATGAGGGACAGAGAGCAAGGCAGGCGGGAGTTAGGACACTCCTGGACACGGGGCATTTGAGCACGGTGTAGAGCCCGGTCAACGACTCAGTGGCCAAAGATGACACACGACCATGTAGCATATAGCGGTCCCTTGGATCATTAGGCGTGCCGAGGGGCTGGCTCACAGTGGCAGAGCTCTGGACCGTGCCAGCTCACCGCCCTTCTCCCCCTGCAGTTCTGAAACAGCTGGAAGAGCTGCTGAGCGACATGAAAGCCGATGTGACCCGACTCCCAGCTACCATTGCTCGGATCCCCCCCGTCGCCGTGAGGCTCCAGATGTCAGAGCGCAACATTCTCAGCCGCCTGGCCAACCGGGCACCCGAACCCACGCCACAGCAGGTAGGACCACCTTGCTCCAGCCAGCCCTTTAGCAGAACTCGGCAACCTGTAACCTTGCTGGGGCTCTAGACCAGGTCGGGCTGGCTTCTGAGTGAGCTTTCGTGGATTCCTGGGGTCTGGAATTCTGACTCTCCCGTCTCTTTCCCTGTAGGTAGCCCAGCAGCAGTGAAAAGCAGATGGAAGATACCACCTCCATCACTGAGCAGTGACCTTCCTCTCTTCCCCTGTCCCAGCTTCTCCCCGGGGGGCCTGAGAGACCCTTGCCTTCCTTCTGCCCATCTTCCACGTTGTAAAGGAACAACCCCCACGCACTGGGGGAGGGGAGGGAGGGAGGGGCAGCGGTGCCCTTCCTGCTGGAGAGACATGCAGCAGTAGCGCCGGCGCCATCTGCAGGGAGCTGGCGGGCTGGCCCTGGCCTGGGCCCCGGGCTTCTCCCACAGTAACGTCTGTTACACACAAACTGTTGTGGGTTCCCGCCAGGCTTGAAGAAAATGATCTGGATTTCGTCCTCCTTTGGTTTTATTTTTGTGTTTTATTTTAGTCCTTTTTTGGGGGGGAGGGGGGATATTCAGAACGGGCCGGGCCCCTGGGCGAGACACAGCTACCTCTGTTGGCATCTTTTTAATACCAGGAACCCAGCGGCTCCAGTCACCGAGCGGCCAGAATGAAATGCAAGTGAAGGGAAGAAAAACAAACAAACAAACAAACAACAAAAGGAAAAGAACCAAAAGCATAAAAAACCACAGCAAACTTCTTGATGAAAATTGAAAATAAAAGTTTCCTTGTATTTTAGTGCTCTGGCTCATGTGGGTGCAGGTCCTGGTGGGCGCTCGTGGTCATGCCAGGAGGGCCATGCTATGCCTGTGCGCTCTGACCAAGGACCACTCTCCACACAGCCCCTCCACCCCGTGGTTCCAGCTCACGGCAACGCTAGTAAAGCTGGTGGGTCACCAAAGGCTGCCGTGTCTGTGCCCTGCACTGTGGACAGTCCAAGCCTCACTGACCTTTTGCTGGAAAGCCAAATGGATCAACCACCACGCTGGACGGAGGGGCCCACACCAGCTGGGTTCATACCCTGCACCACCACTGACGGCACGGTGGCCTTAAGAGGAGCCTGGTGGCATGGTGGGTTACATGTCAGGCTGCCACCGCCAGCCAGTTGTGCGGAAACCTGCAGTAGGGTCTCTGGGTTCCGATCGTCCTGCAGCTGCAAGTTGGATTTCAGAGCCAGCTGCTTAGAGAGTTTTGTGGAAATCGAACCAGGGCAGTGCTGGGAATGGTTTTGGAGCGGGAGTGGTGGGTTAAGAAGTTTACACCTTTGGCTACGAAACTGCCGAGGGCAGCAGTTTGACGCCACCCACCAGGCTCTCCGAGGGAGAGAGCTGGGAAACTTGCCACAGGCCTCCTCTCTGTGCCTGTCGGCCCACTATGCGGTGAAGCCACTTGCTGGCGGTCAGTGGGTGGGTAAATAGGCACTGCAAGGAGCCCTGGTGGCTCAGTGGATTGAGCATTGCGCTGAGCACTTAGGATTTGGAACTCGGCCATCCCTGGGGAAAAGGTGAGGCTGGCTGCTCCCGGCTGCTCCCGGAGAGGCAAAGTCTTGGCAACAAAGGGGCGATCCCCAGGGTTGCTGAGAGAATGCCCTTACTGCGTTGGTAGGTGAATGTGAACTACGCGGAACTGAGCCGCAAGCCACCTCCCTCCCTACTGCACACAGAGGGCAGTCTTGTGCCAGAGGGGGGCCTAGCGGGGGTCTGACGAAGGGGAGTGGTTCTCAACCTTCCGAAGGCTGCGACCCCTCAATACAGCTCATGTTGTGGTGACCCCCACACCCATAAAATTCTTTTCCTTGCTCCTTCCTAACGAACTCTGCTGCTGTTAGGAATCGGGTGACCCCTGTGAAAAGGTCGTTCGACCCCACAAGGGGTCGCGACCCACAGGTTGAGAATCGGTGCTAATGTAGCGTGGACATGAGTCTCCTAATCAAGAGTTACAACCCGAGAAACCCCAAAGTCGCTGCCGTCAAGTCGGTGGCGACCCTGCAGTCCCCTGTCCTCCAGCAGCGTGCTTGGTTTCCAACTGCCGACCTGGCCGTTCGCAACCCGAGGCGTAGCGGTGACGTGGGTTTCACGATCTACAGCCTAGGGCGAGGCAGAGGGTGCCCCATCCGTGCCCCAGTCTGGGAGTACTCGGGAACGAGTCGATTCTGACCAGGTCGGAGGGGAACTGGCCCTGTGAGTCTCCCAGAAGGCAACGCATTTCTCCTCCTCTCTGGACCCGCTTGGACTGGGCTGTCGGTGCCAACCTCTCCGGACTTTGCAAACCGCCAAGGCCGGGAGGGAAAGGCGGGGGAACTGAGAATAGCTCCGACCCACTTCTCCCTCGTCCTCCGCCGGCCGCCTCCCGCGGACAGCGGCTCAGCGGGCGTTCCCACGGCGACCTCACCTTCCGGTTCCGGCGGCAACCGGAAGGGGCGGGGCTTCGCGGCGAGGGCGCCGCGCGCCTGCGCGAGGCGTTTCCGGGGAGTGTGACGCGCGGAGGCTAGCCCGCAGAGTGCACGTGGAGTGCGGCCCCCGCTAGGAAGGGGCATCGGAGCCCCGAGCCCGTTGTCCGGGGATCGGAGCCGTGGGGCGGGTCTGGAGGAGGCCGGGAAGGTAGGGCGCTGGCACGGACCAGGCCCGGGGCGGCGGGAAGGGAGCGCGCTCGCAGGGGCGCGGGGCCCCGCACTCGGGCCCTCGACCGGGTTGGAGGGGCTGTCGGGGGCGCTGAGCCGAGATCCCGCCGCCGGCGGGGCCCTCTCCCCACCGGGTACCCCCGCTCGCCCTCCGCGGCCCCCCTTCCGACGCGCGCGCGCCTTTGCTTTTTCTTCTCTTCAGCACCATGGGGCGCAAGTTGGACCCTACGAAGAAGGAAAAGCGGGGGCCCGGCCGAAAAGCTCGCAAACAGAAGGGCGCCGAGACAGAGCTGGCCAGATTCTTACCTGCAGGTAAGCGTCGGTGGTGACTGCCTGCTCCCCCCGCTTTTGAGCCATGAAAAGAAAAGGGTGTCCTGGTGCCTTCTCCCCTCTTTCTAAGTCTGTCTACTCTCCGCTCCAGGAGAACCGTCTTTGTCTGAGTTTGTAGGGAAATAGGGTGCGTGAGACACTGAGTGCTTTCACAGTTTGGTACTTGGAGAAGATGGGACAGAGGACCACCAGTACCTATGCCCGAGGAAATGGGTTAGTCTTGTGGAATTTCAGAGGAAAGGAGGGAGGTACAGTTAAATTTGAAGAGGTCTTGGTAAAGAGTTGGGTATTGGGAAGGAGAAGCACTTGGGGAGGTGTAGGGAGGGGAAAGCGTGCCCCTCTGGTTCCCACAGGGGTCTGGTGCGCAGTCCCTGACTGTAGGGTGGCAGCCTGGCACCAGGAGGACAGGAGGTTCGTTTGTATTGGGCTTTGGGTAGATGTGGTTTATTGGGGTATTAGTGCGTGCCTGGTTCTATTCTGAACCCACGAGGTACATCCTGTTACCGAATCTTCACACCCAGGGAGGGAGGCACGGAGTTACAGTTGCGGAGGTAGAAATTGAGAGGCCGTGTAGCTTGCAAACAGTTATTAAGTGACAGGCCTGAGACTTCACTTTTGATTTCCTGGAGAAGGTATGGAAAGACCGAGCTAGTGTGAAGGCAAACATCCTGCCTGGGGCGAAAAAGTCACCTCGGCTGTTGGTCAGTGATTGGACAAGTAGAGCGGCTTGCACTCTGTTGGCATCTTACGTGCTCCGTTGAATTTGGAGGCGGGCATCTTCCACCCAGCTCCTGGTGGCGGACTGTGGACTGAGATGCAATCTCGGGAAGAAAACCCCAAACAGAAACTGCTGTCCACCCTGGCTCCTCGGGACCCTTTCGGACACTGACCTGCCTCTCCTGCAGACTGCCGGCCTCCCAGTGGGCTGCGTAACCGCCATGTCCCCAGGGCTCCCCGCGTCGCAGTCTGCCCCCTTCACCATGTCCACCTTCATTTCCCCTGTAACTCATGCTGCCTTTTTCTTTTTCCCCTGTCCCACAGAGGGTGACGCAAGCTCCAAGAGGCTGTCTAGTCGGGCTAGGAAGAGGTGAGTGTGGAGAAGTGGGTGCTGCAGGGTCTTGCGCGGCATTGGGAGGGACAGGGCGCCTTTGGAAGCTCACCGTCTCTGAGTGGTAGTGGGTGGGCAGGAGAGGAGCTGGAGCTGTGGTCCCACCTCCTCACCCCTCCATCTTGGCAGGGCTGCCAAGAGGAGACTGGGCTCTGCCGAAGGCCTGAAGTCGAACAAGTCTCCTGGGGCTAAGCCGCTGCCTGGAAAGCTGCCCACAGGTCCGTGGAAGGAGCTGGGGTCTGGGTCGAGCCGGGCCCGGTTTTTCTGGAGTGACAAGCTGCGGTTCCGGGGCTGGGTGTCCGCCCTCAGCCCAGAGTTGTTTGTGCATGCGTGCATACTAGCTTTGTTCTCACTGCTCTGCAGGAGCTGTCCAGACCCAGGCGCCTGGCAAGACCGGGGCCCTGCCGGCGCGTGCTGTGGGTCAGGGCCGGAAGCGCCCGGCGCCGTCCCCTAGCAGCGATGAGGAGGAGGAGGAGGAGGAGGACGTCGACTCTGAAGGCGGTGCGGTGAGCCAGGGGCCCCTCTGGGGCTCTGAGGACAGCGATGCAGACATGGTGGACGACTACGGCACCCTCTCCAGCTCAGAGGGTGAAGATGAAGAGGTGAGGCTCAGGGGTGCCCAGAAATGGATCCTTGCCTTTCTTCTTTCCTCCTCGAGCCTTGAGAGTGTCACTCTGATTTAGGAGAGGGATTTAGAGCTGTTGCTTCTGCAACTGTCCTGTGGCCTCTCGGAGCTGGTCGGGGGGAGGCATGTGGTCAGGTGAAAGCTGGGGGGGGGGGGGGCGTGCCAGCATTGGAAGTGTGTGTGTTGCTTAGTTGTCTGGACTCTAAGAGAACAGTGTCTGCGTTTTGGGCCTAGTAATTCCCTTTTGAGTAAGATAATCCAAAATATGGGCAAAGAATTCCTTACTGCACAGTTAGTATGTGTGCATATTGGGAAAACTTAAACTTAGCGTGCCAGAAGTCTCTCTCTATGCCAGTTGCTACAGCCCCTTTGTCTCTACAGTTAATTGTACCAGTTTTGTGGGCACCAGGCTGGTGATTTTTTTTTTTTTTTTTTTTGTGGGCATCACTGCCTCTGGTGGTCGTGGGTGCTACCCAGCCGCCGCTGGATTTGAACTGCCAAGCCTACGGGCTGCAGTTCCGCACTCAACCACTTACGCCACCGGGGCTCAGCCACCAGGCTGGTGATTTTAAAAACAAAAACTCACTGCCATTGAGTGGATGGTAACTCCTCATCCCCCTGGATAGGACTTTTTAGATGGCGTGTGCAGACAGACTCACGTGTGCAGACAGACTCAATTGCACTCCCACAGAATGGCTGCTGGGTTTGAACTCCCGACCTTGCTATTAGTAGTCTGTTTCTCACACTGCCACCAGAAATAGTACCCCCAAAACCTGGAAACTTCCATAGTAGCCAATACACTTAAGTAAGTAACGGTGCATGTATGTGGTAAATTTGTATACGGCCATTGTATTGTTTATGCAAGAAACAAACTTGTGGAATACATTGATTTTTTTTAAAATACATTGATTTTTAAGTCACGGGGCATATAAAGCATAAGTCTAGGAGAAAATACAGTAAAATAAGTAACCGATGACAATCTCCGACCTTCCTATATACAGATAGGTGGGTGTTTGCTTATCTCTTGAATTTTGGAAAATGAGGCAGAGTAACAACAGTTTGAACCCTGTCCAATCCGTGACTTAGTTTCCACATGCTGCTGGTTTCGCACAGTATCCCTAGTTCCTCCGAGAACAAAGGTTACACTGTATCTGAAAAACACTAACATGCAGAGATAGAAAGTGTTCTCTGGGGTTTTGCCTTACTGCCCCTTGCTCTGGCTGCCCTGGCCATTAGAAAAGGCCATCTCAGGCTGTGCCCCCATGGCATAGTGGTTGAGTGTGGG
>PVJH01019691.1:32056-42313 GCA_004026705.1 Nesogale talazaci
TTGCCCCCCCCCCCCCCCCCCAAGAAAAGAAAGGGTCTCTTCAGAAAAGGCCATCTCACACAGGTGCTCAGCAACAAGTTGGTGCTTCTAGCCTCGGCCGCTCCATTCCCTGATGGATGTGTGGGTGAGGAGTGGCAGTCAACCTGATGGCCGGTGTCTGTGCTCTCTTCCTCAGTTGCTGCCCATCGAAAGGGCTGCCCGGAAGCAGAAGGCTCAGGAAGCTGATTTGGGGTGAGTTTTGTGAACTGAAGGCAGAAACCGGGCAGCAGCCGGGGTGGGGGTGCCGGTGCCGTCAGGATGGATAAGCGGGTCTGAGAGCCCTCGGTGTGGGGGTCCTGTTTCTAGGACCCTGTGGAGTGAGGAGGAGACTGATGAAGATGAAGAGGAGGGGGAGGCCTCCGCAGAGCCAGGCCCCCCCACAGAGGAGGATGAGATGGAAGGGGACCTGCAGATCAATGTGGAGGAGGAGGAGCCGTTTCTGCTGCCCCCTGCTGGGGAGGCGGAGCAGGATATCCTTTCAGGGCAGGCTGAAGGGGGAGGGGGAGAACAGGAAGGAGGGTGGGGGGGGCAGGGGTAGGGGGGTGGGTGCCGCTCTGGATTTCGGGCTTGGGCTGCACGACCCAGTTCCTTAGCAGGCCCACGTGCCCAGGCTCCAGACCTGCAGCGAGTTCATAAGCGGATCCAGGATATCGTGGGAGTGCTTCGGGATTTTGGCAAGCAGCGGGAGGAAGGCCGGTCTCGCTCTGAGTATCTGAGCCGCCTTCAGAAGGACCTGGCCACCTACTACTCCTACGGGGACTTCCTGCTGGGCAAGCTCATGGACATCTTCCCGCTGTCTGAGGTATGGGCTGCGTCTCCCCCAGGGGCAGGAAGGCCGCAGCCGCCCTCTTGCTCTCCCTCCTTCTGACCCGGCTCCTTGGTAAACCTGCCTTCTCCTCTCCCCAGCTGGTGGAGTTCTTAGAAGCTAACGAGGTGCCTCGGCCCATCACCCTCCGGGCCAACACTCTGAAAACCCGGCGCCGAGACCTGGCTCAGGTGAGGGACTCCCCTGCCCCAGCCTGACTCGGGCCTTCCTGCCTGAGCTTCTCTTGGGAAAGCAAGGTCAGCTTGGGGTCATGCTAGGCCGACCCGCCTTATGGGCTCAGGACCTCCGTGGCATGAGAAGCCGACACCGATCACAAACCCAAAGCCCAGTGTTCCCGGTGGCTGGGTTGAGCTCAGCATGAAAACGCTGCCGACAGAGAAACTGGAGGGGCTGCTTTCGGAGCTGGTGACTCCCAGGATCAAGGCTCCCGGCCCCAGGCTGCTGGCCAGGGCCTGTGTCGGGCTTCTTCTGGTGTGAAAATAACCCGGGGCCGGGGTGTCTGGGCGGAGCCTCTTCCAGGAACTCTGAGAGTGGGAGCTGATTGACGGCTCCTTGTGCTGGGTGTTAAGGCCTCAAGTGAGGAGCCTGGGCTTCGGAAATGGGACACGGTGGGGCTGAGAAATTGGTCTGGAGCCATCCTGTTCTGGGTGGAGCCTGCCGGTGGCTCCGCCCTGCCACAGCCCCCCCGTCCTCCTCTGAACCCCCAGGCTTTAATCAATCGTGGTGTTAACCTGGATCCCCTGGGCAAGTGGTCCAAGACCGGCCTCGTTGTCTATGATTCTTCAGTGCCCATTGGTAAGTGTGCCCGGGCCCAGGAACCCTCCCTGCCCAGCCCTTGGGGCAGCATGTCACCAGCACGCCCTCCTCCCCAGGTGCGACCCCAGAGTACCTGGCCGGGCACTACATGCTGCAGGGAGCCTCCAGCATGCTGCCGGTCATGGCCTTGGCGCCCCAGGAGCATGAGCGGGTCCTGGACATGTGCTGTGCCCCTGGAGGGAAGACCAGCTACATAGGTAGGAGGAAGGCGGGGACTGAGGTGTGCTGGCTGCCAATCCCAGGTGGGCCAGCCCCTGACACCCTCGCCCCCACCTTGTCTGGACAGGAAGGTAGCACCTTTGGGTTGTGAGGCCTTGGCCTGCACGTAGTAAGCAGTCATAACCAAGAAGGAATCTGGTCTGCTGTCCAGAAAGCAGGCTGATTAAAATGGCACAATCCCTGCAGCAGGCTGCCTTCCCACACGGCAGCCAGGGCCGTCTGGGTCAGCCTGTTCCTGAGACAGCGCGAGTGGGGCGTCCTGGGAAGGAGGCTCCCCCTAGGGGTGCCTGGGCCGGGGTGGCCAGAGCAGCGGGTCAGCCCGGTGGCCTCCTCCCCGCCCTCCAGCCCAGCTCATGAAGAACACAGGGGTGATCCTTGCCAACGACGCCAACGCAGAGCGACTCAAGAGTGTCGTGGGCAACCTGCACCGCCTGGGAGTCACCAATGCCGTCCTCAGCCACTACGACGGCCGCCAGTTCCCCAAGGTGGGGCCCGGGGGCTGTGCCTCGGCAGGGCTCCCCGGGGGCCGGGCTCCTCGGATCAGGAAGGGACCACCGTGCAGCTCCAGACAGCACTCACCCCCCCTCCTTCCCCCCAGGTGGCGGGGGGCTTTGACCGAGTGCTGTTGGATGCCCCCTGCAGTGGCACGGGGGTCATCTCCAAGGACCCCGCTGTGAAGACGAACAAGGTGAGGGTCGGGCAGGCCTGTGGGTGGAGGACAGCTCCGGGCGGGCGGGTGCCTTTGGGAGTGCTGATGCCCCTGGGTGCCCCGGGGACAGGATGAGAAGGACATCCAGCGCTGCGCTCACCTTCAGAAGGAGCTGCTCCTGAGTGCCATTGACTCTGTCAACGCCACCTCCAAGACGGGAGGCTACCTCGTCTACTGCACCTGCTCCATCATGGTGAGCCCTCTGCCTGCCGGGGAGGGAGGGGGGCACAGAGGAGGGCGCCGCCCCCTGGAGCTCCGGCCTGCTTTCCCCCCTGGCACCTGGCTCTCTCCTGCCACGTCCAGGTGGAGGAGAATGAGTGGGTGGTCGACTATGCTCTGAAGAAGAGGAACGTGCGCCTGGTGCCCACGGGGCTGGACTTCGGCCAGGAAGGCTTTACCCGCTTTCGAGAAAGACGCTTCCACCCCACGCTGCGCTCCACCCGCCGCTTCTACCCTCACACCCACAACATGGATGGCTTCTTTATTGCCAAGTTTAAGAAGTTCTCCAATTCCATCCCCCAGGCCCAGCCAGGTGAGTGAGTGAGTGAGAGAGAGTGAGAGGCCGCGCTCAGCCCAGCTGCAGTGGCTCCTGCCCCGGGCCCCGCAGCCTCTATGTACTGAAGTGCTAGCGGGTGGGGGCCTTGTGTTCCAGCAAGCGGCTGTGGTGGTTCCGCATCAAAAGCCTTCCGAGTGAGGGCTGCAGTCCCTTTTTGCCTCTGTGGGGTGATGTCCTGGGTTGGCCCAGGGCTCCTGGGCGCGCTCAGCATTCTCAGGGCTTTGCTTGGCCTGGGTCTGCCAGGGCAGAAGGCTGACTGACACAGACTGCCGCGCTCTTGCGCCCTGGGCTCGAGCCCTGGGGAGCCGGGGGAGGAGGGCTTTGGAATACAAATGGCATGATTTTGGGGCCCTCCTCCTCCCATGTATTCAACAACGCCTTTGCCAGACTTGAACCTTGCGACAGGAAGGCTGAGGCAGTGTGATCCATACTTAGCTCGTCCGTCTGACTGACGTGCTTCCAGGAGCGGTGGCCTGCATCTCAAATTCAGCTCTTTGAAAAGGGTCCTGGGTGAATAAAACAAGCCAGTTCTTTGGGCTTTCCCCTCCCGCTCAGAGTCTGGATGCCTGCTGTCTTCCAGAGGACACCCCTTTGACCTGAGGATGGACACTACGCCCCTCCCCGAAAGATTGGTCCCTTCTGGAGATTATTGTTGGCCCACGAGGGTGAAAACCACCCTCCTGGAGATGCTGGAATGGTTCAGAGGGCGCTGCAAAAGCAGATCCCTATACCTTTTCTAGGGTGATAATGCAAAAGTTTTCCATTGCGAGGGGAACACTGAGTGAAAAAAGGTTTTTTTCCCCCCTGAAGAAGGGATGACCGACCAAGTTTGGGAATCTGGGTGTAGGACATGTGTCAAGGCCAGGCGATGTCCAGGGGTCGGCTGGGTGCTGACCTCATTAGGTGGAACACGGTCAAGTGACAGTAACTAGAAGGGTCTACTGATGCCCGTTTGTCCCCACTGATGATGAAGGCCACTTCACACCATCTGTTTAATTTCAATTCCAGGAGATCCTGCAACAGCCGCCCCTACAAGCGTGGCCTTGCCGGCCCTGAATGGTCAGGCCGCCTCCAAGGCTGAGAACAGCAGCGAGCCAGCCAAGAGGGCTGGAGTTGCTGGGAAGGCCAAGCAGAAGCAGAAACATCCCAGGAAGGCCTCCTTCCAGAAGCAGAATGGCATTTGCAAAAGCACAGACTCAGAATTACCCACTGTCCCTTCTGTCACAAAGGCTCAAGCCTCCTCCCAGCTCCAGGATAGCAGGCCACCAGCTGAAAAGGCTCAGGTTACCAGGGAATGCAGGGCTCCTGGGAAGCTAAGCCAGCGGGCTCCCAAGCCTAAGCTGAGAGCGCCCAAGAAAGGTGCCAGGCAGAAGCAGAATGCCCCAGCCATGGGCTCAGACTCCAAACCCCCCGCTTGGCTGTCCTGCAAGACCCAGGCTGCCCCCAAGCCTGAGGACCAAGGTCAGCCCCTGGAGAAGGCCAGACGGTCTCAGCAGAGGAAGCAGCCAGTGCCAGGGCCATCTTTGAAGAAGGCTGCCTTCCAGAAACAGAATGGCACCCCTAAGGGCCCTCAGACTGCCCCCATGCACCCCCTCAGCCCCAGCCGACCCCCACCCGCTAAGAGGAGGAAACGGCCGTCCAGGGGCAGCGGGCAGCTGCTGCCAGAAGCAGACAGTTGAACAGGAGACCGGGATGGCTCCCCGCCGTTGTCACCGGGTTGGAATTCTTACCTCTGTGAGGATGGCCTGCCGCTGTACACACACGACATTGATTAGACGTTTTTATCCTCTCTGGCTGTGTTCTGTCGTCTTTGGGGGAGGGTCGGGAGCTGATGGGCATTGGCACTGCGGCGCCAGGGTGGAAGGGGAGGTGCAATGTGGTGCAGCTGGCAATCGGATCCATGTTCCTTCAGGGACCCACAGGAGTGAGTCAGTTGCACGTGTCAGGAGACGGGGGGAGGAGGGTGGTATACACGTGTGGAGGAAGGGGCCGGGACCCTGGGGGTCTATGCCCCGGGACACCCCCGGCCTCATGGCAGCGGGGCCTGGGTTCGGGTCGCGCACCTCGCAGCCCAGCGCCCCGTCCTCGGACCCGGAAAGGTCCAGGACCAGCCTGGAGCAAAGCCTTTCATTGGCCCGCTCTCCGCCCTCCTCCGCCCCCGTGACCTTTGCCCCCGTGGCCGAGCCGTCTGATTGGCTGTCCCGGAGCCCCCGGCCGCGTCATTGGCTCCCTTCCCTCGCCCTCCATCCCCGCTCCTGCACCGGGCTCCATCTCCAGCAGAAGGCGCAGCCATGAACCCGTTATTCGGCCCCAACCTCTTCCTCCTGCAGCAGGAGCAGCAGGGCCTGGCCGGGCCGCGGGGGGACCCCCTGGGAGGCGATCCCTTCCCCGGCGGGGGGGAGCTGGCCCCGGCCGGCCCCGCCGCCTACTCGCCGCCCGGGCCGGCGCCCCCCGGCGCCATGGCGCTCCGCAACGACCTGGGCTCCAACATCAACGTGCTCAAGACCCTGAACCTCCGCTTCCGCTGCTTCCTGGCCAAGGTGCACGAGCTGGAGCGCCGCAACCGGCTGCTGGAGAAGCAGCTGCAGCAGGCGCTCGAGGAGGGTAAGCAGCAGGGCCGGCGGGGCGGCGGGCGCCGCGACCAGGCCGTGCAGACCGGCTTCCTCAGCCCCATCCGCCCGCTGGGGCTGGCCCTGGGCGCCCGGCCCGCCGCCGTCTGCTCGCCGTCGGCGCGGGGCCTCGGCTCGCCCGCGCGCTCGCCCGCCGGCCCGCCGACGCCCTCCGCGGCCGGCCACCCGCCCGCGCCCTCCGCCGCCGCCGGGGCCACCACCGCCGCCGCCACCTCGACGGCCTACTCCTCGGCCGCCCGCTTCATGCCGGGCACCATCTGGTCCTTCTCGCACGCCCGCCGCCTCGGGCCGGGCCGCGAGCCCACCCTGGTGCAGGGACCCGGCCTGTCGTGGGTGCACCCCGACGGGGTGGGCGTCCAGATCGACACCATCACCCCGGAGATCCGCGCCCTCTACAACGTGCTGGCCAAAGTGAAGCGGGAGCGCGACGAGTACAAGCGGAGGTAGGGGCTGGGTCCCCCAGGGGAAACCCCCTGCCCGGGGCCCGCCGGGAGCATCATCGGGGCAGGAGGGCGCCGGGGGCCGGGAGGGAACCGGAGAGCGGAGCCCCGAGCCCCTGCTGCGGAGTGAGGGGCTTGAGAGGGGACGGGCCAGGCTCCCGCGAGACGAAGAGCCCCCAGCGGGTGCAGAAGTAGACTCGTGACGGCAGGAGAAGCTGGGCTTCCCTCTCTGGAGTGGCTTTCTGTTTCCCGGGGCTGCGGCTGTGCTCACCCTGGCCTGTGTGCAAGGCGGGTGGTCTCAGAGCTACCCCCCAGGGTACCAGGAGAGACGTAGAGGCTCAGCCCTCTGGGCAGTTTGCTGGCAGAAGCGCCACGTACCGCGCAAAAGCCACCGCTGGACTTTGGGAGAGGGCGGTGGGGCGGGGACTGTACCCTCAGAGGGTGGCCCTGCCACCGTGCCGCCCAGGGCTTGCCACCCACAACAATGCCAAGGGGACCCAGCTCCCCGCCCTGCCCCCACATGGAAAAGTGGGCACTGGAAGGCCTTTGCTGGCAGGGGTCAAACAGGTGGGAGCCCCGAGTAAAGTGAATGGCCTAGGGCAGGGGTTCTCAGCCTTCCTCATGCCGCCACCCTTAAATACAGTTCCTCATGGGGTGGTGAACCCCCCCCCCCCACACACACACCATAACATTATTTCCGTTGCTACTTCATCACTGCCATTTTGCAGCTGTTATGAATCAGACGACCCCTGCGAAAGGGTCGATCCCCCAAAGGGGTTGACACCCACAGGTTGAGAACCGCTGCCCTAGGGGAAGGGAGGGGCAGCTGGTTGACACGGGGCTGGGGCTAGCTAGGAGGAAGCTGGGGCTTGGGATGTGGGCACACCCAGCCGGTGAGAACGAGGCAGGTGGGCAGGCACTCGGAAGGGGTTTGACTTTCACAGGCACCAGCAGGCTGGTGCAGGGCCAGGGGAGCCCAGCGCCCAGCCAGGCGGCGCTCCAGCTTCGAAGATGTGCCCACCTGGGTGCAGGAGGCAGGTGACAGGCTGCAGGTGTCGGTTGGGGGCTCTTCAGCCCTTACCCTGGCAGTCACTCACATCAGCTACTGTGTGACCCCCCGTGGCAGGTCTGGGAACTGCCCCTGCAGCCCAGGGTGGCTGAGGCGGTGTCCGCCTAGAGGGATGGGGTGGGGCATGTTCTGGGCATCGACTGCTGCCTCTGGGGTGCGCAGCCTGTCCGATCACAGGGCTCTTGCGAAAGCTGAGGTTGGCCGGCCCGCCCGCCCGGGGACTGCCTTCCTTAGTTGTCTGTGGTGTAAAACCGTCCTATTCCACACGGAACACCCCTTTCCCAGCTGCCCCTCATTTCGGACTCCCAGCCATCCTAGAGGACAGAGAACTGCCCCTGTGGGCAGTTTCCACGACGGTCCTCTTGATGACAGCAGGTTGTCACATCGTCCTCCAGTGGAGTGGCGGGGGTGGGAGGAGGGGGGTCCCAACAGCCCACCTCTGGGCTGGCAGCCGCTGAGCCCTTGACCGATGTGCCGCCCGGGGTGGGCCGTGCTCAGGCGCCCCCAGGCCAGCCTGCCCCTACAGGAGTTCACCGACACAGCAGTTCAGAAATAGACCCCGAACCACAGCGGCAACTGCTGTGCTCAGGGGCTTCTGATTTTCGAGTGTCTCTGGCTGAGGGAGGGTTTGTCCGGGGCCCAGCTGTCCAGGGCAGCAAAGGGTTCCTTATTCTTGGGACTGATGAGCTCATCGCTCTGCGGCATGCGGGGTGGGGGGGGCAGAGCCAGGGAGGGCCCTGCGGTACGTGATCCGGGCACCTCCCGGGCATCCAACCCACGTCCCATGCTCCTTCCCCTTGAAGCAGCCCCCTCCCTCCGGGCCATCTTCAGCCTGGGTTGGCTGCGGGGCTAGCGCAGGAAGGAGCCAAGTCTATTTGCAGCTGTCCCCCTGGTCTTGTGTGACCGCGGTGGGGGGTGGGGGTGGGGTGTTTCCTCTGTTGCCTGGACCTCAGTTTTCCCAATATGGAAACAGTCCCAGCATGCTTTCTGGAGCTCCCAGGTAGAGGGAGAGAGCTTATTCAGCAGAGAGGTGTTTGCTAAGTGCAGGGTCTGCAGGCGCCCCAGGGGGACAGCCTGCTGGAGGGAGGGTTACCCCAAGGAAACGGTTAGTCCTCAGTCCTTATCGAGCCTCATAAAGTTCCAACCGGATCGCAGCTGGGCTCCCCGGTCACAAGTTTCTCCCAGCCGGCATCTTGCCTAGGATCATTGTCCCCTGGCCACTCAGACTTTCTTCTCTCAGAGACTTGGGGTGGGGGGTGTGCGCGCACACGGGTACAACCTCTCTCCCCCTCCTTTGGTATATAGTACCCAGACCCAGAGAAGAGGAGGTTTCAGGGGTTAAAACAATAGCGAGTCCACAGTGGCATGGGCCCTTCACCGGGGTGGAGCATCCGAAAGAGAAAGCCAGAGCAGAGGGTGGTGGCAGGGGGCGAGGGAGGCAGGGGCTGAGGGGCTGGGCTGCAGGAGCAGCAGCGAGGTGGTGGCCGGGTCACCTCCTCAGTCTCCTCCTCCACCCCCCACCCCACCCCCCCAGTCTGAGGCACGGGGTGGGGGGGCAGCCACGGTGCAGGAGCAGGAGTTATTATTAGGAATGCTGCAGTGCGGTGCAGCGGGAGCCGGAGGAGCAGGAGTGAGGGTGACCGCCGGATGAAGGCAGAGGGCAGGGAGGCAGGGGCTTTCATCCCAGGTCCACCAGTCTGTTCACCTGGGTTTCACTTCCATCAGGCCCTCTTTCCTGCCCCTCACCACTGCTTGATTTTGAGATTCCCCACCCCCGCCATCTCTCTGGGCAGTGGTCCTCCCTCTTTCTGATTGGGAAAAGCCTTTCCAGGACCTGGCAGAGAGAGAGACAGAGAGACAGAGAGAGAGAGACAGAGATAGAGACAGAGAGAGAGACAGAGACAGAGAGACATTCTGGTTGAATTCTGGAAGGGCTTCTTCCGGTCTGAGAAAGGCGCAGGCACTGCACCAAGGTGAGGCTGCCTGCCCTTTTATGGCTTTACATGGCACAAATGCCAGGGAACAGTTCGACTCTACCCTTCGGGGTGGCTGGGCGAGCGAAGTTCTCTTGCCCCTGCTGACCTTGGAGGGCTCTGAAGTGACAGGGCCTGGTCTGTAGCGGTGACTTTAATGTGGTTTAACGCCCTCATCTAGGGAGCAGAGCCTGCCCACACTGCTCTGGGGCCGGGGTACCTGCTCGCCTGCCGCTGGTGGTCGTGGTCCCTGCCTTCTGCAGGCTGGGCCCCGGCAGTCCCAGGAGATGTTGCCTCTGACTCTCGGCAACTGTATCAGCACAGTGCCTTGTTGTTCTCAGATCCCTGCCCTGCCTCAGTGCCCATGGGGCCCCCTTGGGTTTGGGCATCCAGACATGCCAGGCTGCTGCTACCCCCTAGAGCCCCTCAGTGTGGGTCCTGGGCGGGCAGCTGCTAGAGCGCGTGCGCGGGGGGGCCCCTCACAAAGTCTGTTGATGCGGTCTGTGTCCCGCAGCTGCTTTTACAGGGTTAAATGTACGGCAGGAGGCAGGGCACAGGCTCCTGGAGCTCTGTTCTGGTGCGGGCAGGAGGCGGGAGACCGGATCTGTGAGACTGAAGGTGGGAGACTGGGCTGGGCGGGCCTGGTGGTCTGGCGGGGGCGGGAGGGGTGATGAGGCCAGCTCGACAGCTGGTGGGAGCTGGGGCCCGAGTGGGGTGGGCGCAGGAAGGGCCCAGAGCGGCCGCAGTAGCTCACAAATAGAGCCCCGGGTGTGCGGCTGAGGTTACAGGAAGGCAGCTGGCTAGCCTGGCACTCAGCGCACAAATGCAGCCGCATGCCAAGGCTAAAGTTAAGCCCAGCAGCTGCCAGGCTGGCCCCCCTCCAGGTCTCCTGTGAGGAAGGGGGCCTGGGGACGGAGTGCCTAGGTGGGAGCTGGGGGCAGGGCAGGGCGCGGTACCTACCTGTGCTCTTATTCTCCCCC
>PVJH01019692.1:0-42210 GCA_004026705.1 Nesogale talazaci
CCACGGCCATAGGACCTTGGCCAAAGCGCTCTCCTCCAGACAGGGGATTAAGTCAGTCAGTCACCTGGGCAGGCGGGGCGGCCGAGGTGGCGGGGGTCTGTTTAACTCCTATAAAGGTCAGGGCACCGGAAGTGACTCGAGCCTGCCGTGCTGGGGAAACCCGCCCCCCACACCTTCGCTTTTACCGCCTCCCTGAGCTGCGGGGGGGCGGGGGGCGGGGAGCGGGGGGCAGACGCTCCAGCTTCCCCCAGCCCTGGGCATCCGACACCCCCCCTCCCCCGAGGCCCGGGCGGGAGGAGGGGGCGGGCGGTCCCGGCGCCCCACACTCACCATCGTCCAGAGACGCTGCAAGTTTGTCCGGGAAAAGTCTCTGCGAAGTGTGTTCCCGCCCCAGCGCCTGGAGAGAGAGCCGGCGGGGCCGTGAGTGGGAAGGGAGGATGGGGGCGCCCGGCGGTAGGGACCCCGCGGCGGGGACGGCGAGGGCGGGTCGCCGCGGCCCGGGCGCTCACCTCCGCCCGGACCTCGGCCTCCGCGCCGGCCCCCGGGACCCCCGCGCCGCCGGCCGCGCCCTCGGACTCGTTGACGAGCGACGACTTGAGCTCGGCCAGGTCGCGCTCGGGGCCCGCGGCGCTGTCGCGGCTCTTGTCCTGCTCCTCGCCCTCGTCCTGGAAGGCCAGCAGCTCGTCGGGCGCGCCGAGGTCGTCGCCGCCGCCCGCGCTGCCCCCGCCCGAGTCCAGCTGCGGCATGGTGCGCTCCGCCGCCCGGGCGCGGGGCACGGGGCGCGGGGAGTGCGCGGCGCGGAGCCGGCCCGGGAGGCGGCGAGCCTGGACTGCCGACCTCCGAGCCCGAAATCCCGGCGGCTGGACCGGGGCTTGGCTCGCTGGGGCGGGCTGCGGGCTGCGGGCGCGGGCGCGGGGCTCAGCGGCTGCGAGGCTCCCAGAGCTGGCGGGTGGAACATCAAAGGCGCCGCCGGCCGAGCGCCGGGGGCGGGGCGGGGACTCCGGGGGCGGGGCCGGCTCTGGGGGTGGGGTCACGTTGCCCCGCCCCTGCCCGAGAGGCCGAGGCTTGCCCATTGGGCATAGTCTTAAAGGGCTCGCTTTTTCCGGAGCGCAGCATCCACGAGGCTTGGGGAGGGACTGCGAAGTGTTACCCTAAAGCGCTCTAGGGGAGCGCCCTGGCCCCACGCCCTCGTCTCCAACAAGTGGTGATCCCCTCCTGCGCCCAGCTTTCTCCCCGACTGCCGAGGAGACCTCGACCCCTGGGCTCTTGGGGCTTGGGAGTCGCTCGGAACAGGAAGGAGCCCAGCTTTGCGTTTGGGCCCTGGACCCGGGACCTCGCCTGAGTGCAGCGGGGCGCTTCCCGCGGCGGGAGGGGAGCGGGTTTCAAGGGCTGGGCTCGGTGTCCCAGCTTGTCCTTAGAAGATCCCTCGAGCCCCACTCCCACCGGGGCGGCCTGAGCTCAGCGGGAACACACGCAGACCCCCTCCCCTCTTACACGCAGTGCGCAGACATCATGCCTCCATCACCCGCTGGGCCTCCCGCCTCCGGGCCGGTCCTCCACTCCCAGCCCTTTACGCCCTCGCCACTCAGTTCCACACGTAAGAGTCTCCAGGGCTCGGATCTAGGGCTTCGGGGACCCACGTGGGGCGCGGGATTCCCACCAGAGAGGAGTCCTCTACAGAAACTCGAGTGGAAAACTGCACTGCCCTCGTCCCTGGTGGCCCCTGGGGAGGCCTGGAAGGAAGGGTCTCGAACCAGCGGGGGGGGGGGGGGAGCGTGGGAACGAGGTCGGCCTTGCCGCGCATCTCCCGGAGCGCTTCCACGCGGCCTCGCCACGCGCGACGGCGTCTCCGAAAGACACGGGCCCCTTTGGGCCGCAGGGCAGTAAACCCTTCCCGAGAGCAATTAGCTGCCTCTCCCAATCAGGGCCCCAGAGGACCCCTGGCTGCGGCTCAACGTCTGGCCGGAAGAGGGCTGTGCTGCCCCTCCGGGTCCAGGCCCAGCCCCACCCGGGCTGGCTCGGGATGAAAGGGCCTGGCCGAGCAACTCAATTCACATTCTATCTGAGCCTGGCCAGCGGGGTGCTTCGGCCTCCTGCCTCCAGGCTCCAGTGACCACTTTCCCTTTCCTCCTGGGATGGAGGAGGGTGGACACTCACTCGCCTGGGTGATGACTGAGTGGGGAGGACATAGCCCTCTCTCACTCCGTTCTCTTGGATCTCCCTTCAAGTCAGTCAGGCTTAGGTCAAGAGCTTGGAGCACCCTCCCCCCACCCCGCACCCCACTGTGAGTCCTGTGGTCCTGCATTCCCCCAAGGTAAGCAGACAGTGAACCAGAGCAGCTGGAGGACCCCCAGGTGTCTGCAGTATCCCCTTCCCTGGGGGCAGACTGGCTGTGCAGCCCGGTTTGGGGACAGACTGGCTCTGGAAAGTCTGCCCAGGAGGGCTGCTGATACTTGTGGATACTTTCAGCTCAGGGGGCACCTTCTCCAGTCCCCAGGGGTCCCCGTGGACACACCGCAGTGGGGAACCAATGTTTCCCCCACCCTTCTTCAGCGAGAGGAGCCAACTCTGAGCCTCAGGAGTCTTATTGGCTCACAGTGACGTTTGACTCATCCATCTCAGTATAGGAGTAACCTTTTCTCAGAGATCTAAGGCCTTCCTGCTGCCTTGGTGAGAAAACAGCTTCCTTTGCGAAAATGATGGTGAGGACAGTTGTTGCCCACCCCCACCCCCCCCCCCCAAAAAAATCTTTATTTGGCACAAGGAAAACTGTGGCTACTTGGTTCACCCTCCCGCCCCCAAGTTTCTATGGCTATTTTATAGGGTCTGAAGCTCTAAAGTCTGAGAACCACTGTTCTATGGGGTCAAGGTTCCAACCCCTTGCTCTCCTTCCTGGAAGCAGGGGAGGGGGCCAGGCCAGAAGGGAGCTTAGGGTTTGAGGAGATACAAGGGAGGGAGGTGGAGATTAAGTCTCTGCAGCCACAGCCACCTGGAAATCAGTCTACAAGCCTGATGGGAAGAGCGAGGCCACACCAGAGAAGAGGGGCCCTGCCCTCCAGGGGTCCAGGGCTGGGGCTGACCCAGTCTAAACAGAGTGAGCTTCGAGGTGGTACCGTGCGGGTGCGGGCTGGAGTGGCCAGGCTGGATCTCCAGAGGGGGCAGTCTTTGGGCGTGAAAGACTCGCCGTGACATAGAGACGCAGAGAAGGACCAAGGAGCTCGAGCTTGTCCTCCAACGTGGCCACCACGGATTCCACCGTTCCCATCAACAGCCACACAGCCACGTCATCACGCCGAGGGGTGAGCACGCGTCAGACTGCCTGGCGACCTCACTGAATCCTGACACCAACCCTATGACTCAGACAAGATTATCTTCCTTTTACAACGAAGAAGCCGGAGCTCTGAGAGGCCGAGTTGAGTTGTGCAGAGGGGCCCAGGTTGGAAGCAAGGAGGTCAGTGTTCTAACCATAGGCAGGCAGACTCAGGAGCCCCGACTCCTAACTGCAGGGCTCTGGTGTTCCTTTCCAAAACCTGCCGTCAAGTCGAGGCTGACTCACAGCCACCCCGTCTGCAGAGTGGCGCCGTGCTGTTTCGAACGCCAGACCTCGTGAATTGCAACCCACAAGGTCTGAAGAAGGAAACAACGTGCCTGGTTTGGGCTGACGACTAAACCGCCCTTCCTTTCGGGGTGGCCCATGTGACATGGAGGGGTCCGTGGGGCTTTATGGAGTAGCCCAAGGCTTCTGGGAGACGAGCGGGACCGTGCCTCTGCTGAGCCAGACGGACTGCAATTTGCCCTCTCTCCAAGGAGCCCTGGCGGAGTGGTGGTTATGCGCTGGGCTCCAAAGGACAAGGCTGCCAGCGGGAAGCCACCAGCCCCTCCTGGAGAGAAGAGGAGCTTTTCTACTCCTCTGGAAGAGGGACAGTCTCAGAGACTCGCGGGGGCAGTGCTGCCCTGACCCATAGGGTGCTATGCGTCGGATGGTTGCTATGAGACTGGGTGGCAGGGAGTTTGGTTTACTTATTTATTTATTTTTTGTCTCCTGGGCTCTCCCTAGGAGACCAGGATCAGATTTCACATGGAGACAGCAGGTCCCCACCCCCACCGCCATCCAGTCATATCCAACTCAGAGGAGAACTGCCCACGGTCTCTCATCTCCCCAGCAGCCAAGCACCGGCGCTGTCTGCAGTGCAGCAGCTGGTGGGTCTGAACTGGCTGCCTGTCAGCAATCCGGGAGGCCTTAACCACTGTCCCGGCAGGGTTGCTGACAGACAGGAGGCCCTGGGGTGTCCTGGAGTTCCTCCAGGGGGCCAGGAGTCGGAGATGCTCTGACCAGCATCCGAAGGTGAGCGTTGGCCTCAAGACCAGGCTGTAGGGCAGCCCCGGAGTCTTTCAGCCTCATCTGCGTGCAAATGAACCAGGGCAAGGGGAGCGGGTCTCAGCTGCTGAGTAGGAAGGAGGGTGGAGGGTCTGAGGTACGGAGCTCAGACTTGGGAAGTAGGCAGACCGGAAGTCCCCACCATTCCAAGCTGTGGGAATCCAGGCTAGTCACTGACCCTCTCGACCTCCCCCGCCTGGGGTGGACATGGGTGTCAAACCCAAACCTGCCTGGCACCGCTGGACAGAGGTCTAGACGAGTCCTTGCATCCTAGCAAAGAGCCCAGCATGAGGCCTGGCACATTCCAAGTGCTCTCCTAATGGGTGCTCTCAAGCTAGATATTTTTCGGAAGTTGTTAGGCTAATTGGCTCTTCATGTAACGTCATGTAAATCATCTGAACGTTCTCATGGCCTAAGCCCACTTAATCACAGCTAAAGCTGAAAATATACATTTCCTTCCCTTCCCTTTTAAGTTCCTTTAACATGAAAGGCCGATGTGAACTCCCTGACCTTTTCTAACAGGGAGACCCTTGAAATGTGGCATTTCCAGAAAATGGCTCAAAGGAGCCCCAGATGGATTTAGCAAATTACAGTGGGGAGAGGTTCCGAGCGGAGTCTCTTCCTGCCGTCCGCCTGCCCGCCTGGCATCCTGTTGGGGCTTGCTGGGAACTGCCTGGAGGCCGGGTGCCGGCGGAGCACGGCCACTTCCCATGGAGCCCTCTCTGGCAGGGTTTAAGCCCGGTCACCGGGCCCAGAGGCCAAATGATCTCTGTCCGAGGAGCCCAGCATCCTCTGGTGTCTCATTGTGTGATGTACCCTTGTCTGTCTGCGTGTGTGCCTGTGTGGGGGCGGGGGAGAGGGGCTTCCTGCATGGTGGCAAAGACGCAGAATCGCTATGCTAGTGCAGGTCCAGGACAGCTGCCTTTAAAACCTGGCAAGGATGTCAGGGGAGCATTTATCTCCTCCTCCTCCTTCTTTATAAGCTTCCAGTAGGGTCTTCCCTCCAAGAGTTGAGAATGACTCTTAAAATAAAACTTAATAATGGAGGAAAAGGTTCGTTATTCCTGATGAAACCTTGAGGGTGTTTGGCCAGATTGGCGTGAAGGGGTGGGGGTGGGGAAATTACCAGGAGAGCTGTCCCACAGGTTAAAAGGCCTTATTATCACAATTTCCCACGGGCTAATTTTCCACATGGTGCCAGCCATTGTTCCTGATGAATAAGCCTGGGGTTCACGCAGCAGGAGGGGAAAAACACCCCCAGGTTCTTACAGAAAGGGGTCTGGAGTCAGAGACACCGAGGCGTCAGCCGCAGAGACGAGTCTGGAGTGGCTGTGGGGCACCAGACCCTTGCCACCAGCCGCACGGGGCTCCCTGAGCCTGGCCCAGCTCCAGTACTAGCATGCTGGGCAAACGCTGGGGAGTCCTCTGCCTTCTCTGAGTCCCAGAGTCCTCATCTAAAAAGCACTGACCCAGGCTGAGCCCCGGCGGCGTAGTGGTTGTGCGCGGGACTGCGGCCCACTGGGACGGAGGTTCAATTCCAGCAGTGGGGCTGGACCTTCTACTCCCACCACCAGAGAGCCCCCCCCAAAAAAAATAAAAAGCACTGACCCCATTTCCAGGGATGCAGGTGGGACCCCAGGCAATGAGACTAGAGGAGCAGGCCACAAATGCTTTGGAAGTGGGGACATGAAGTCCCAGCATTCATTGGTGGGGTACTGCCTACAGCTTCGTAGAGGGATGAATTTATGGTAGGCCCTGACTGGGCTGCAGGAACAGTCCAGACAATTTGGAGTTGGAACTAGGGAAGTACCAGCAGGCATCTCCTTTTCAGACAGGACCCTGAGGACTTGGACAGGTGTTGTTCCTGCTGTATTAGGGGCCTGACACTGAGCTGCAAAAGGAGGTGGGTAGATGAATGGGTAGGTAGATGGAAGATGGATGGGTGGGTGGATGAATAGATGGTCGAATTAGCCACCATCCCTAGCAGTAAGCACTTAGCATCTAGTGAGGAAGTGGTCTGCCTGATTACGTGAAGGAGCCAGCCATCTTATGGAAACAAGCCAGGTGGAGGTTCCAGGAAGTAGGAGTTCAGAAACATGGCCGTTGTGTACGGAGGAAGCACGGCAGCCTGGAAGATTTAGGAAAGACATCCCTCTTTAGGGGAGGCAGGAGCCCCCAGGCTGGGTCTGGGTGGACTTTGACCCCACAGGCTCTTGGTAGCCAGATGAGTCAGGGTTCCGATGTCTGAGTCGACCATTGAGCCTTTCCCGGAATGGCATGTCTTCATGTCCCCGTCATTGTCTGGGACAGGCCCTGGCTCCCCCCATGTGACCTTTCTCTAGAACGGACTACCTCTCTGTGTCTGACCCACAGTCTTACACGGGGCCTCGAACCTCTCCTGGCTCCATTCCTCATAGAGAATGCCCCCTCCTTTTGAGTCCAGCTTCCTCCACCACCACCCCCCCCCCCAACTTGGAGCAGCTGCAGTGACAGGGCAACTTCTATGCACCCACCTTCCATCCATCTACCCACTCATCCAACCAGAACATGGTGAGTACCGAGGCCTGGAGGGGCTTCTGGGTCAAGACTTGTCACTGCCAGCCCCAGGGCACCCAGCCAGTGAGACTCTGAGCAATCTCACCTAGCATCCTCCAACTCGGTGTCTCCCAATCGGATTTGACCGTATGACTAGTTTCCCATCATGCCTGGTTTACTTTCTCTCCGCCTCTCTTCCCCCTTCTCCCCTTCTCTGAAGCTCCTTCGAGGAATACTGCTGCCTCTGACTTCAGCTGGAAGATGGAGCTCTTCTTACCAAAGCCTGCTGGGACGCTGGGAAAGGAATTGCCAGTGTGTGCTCAGCTGACCCGAACCCCAAACTGCCCACCACCACGAACCAAGACTCGCTTATTCCCCCCTCCCCAAACCCCTCCCCCGTGGGTTCTTAGCTGTGGGGGGCATGACAGCACTTTCATTTGGGCCCTGCTAACACCGAGCAAGCTTCCTGGGACCCTTACTACCCGCCGACTGCTGGTGGAGTGAAGATGCTGCCTGGGGCTGGTCCGGTCGGTTTGTGCGTTGAGAACTCGGGGCCTCAGAGAGGCTCTCCCTTCTGCAAGGCGTCTCAGGTCTCCTCTCCTCAAGCCTCCTCAAGCAGCAGGGTCCATGCCTGGGGACCCCGTTGCCCTGGGAATTAGAGCCTTTCCACTGGGCCTGTGCCACGAGGATCTCTGTTCCCTGTGGGCAAGTCTCCTGTCCAGCTGTCTCGTCCCCCAGTGGTCAGCACTGAACTGCGACCCACCCTCCCCGCCCCCAGCCTGCGGGTGAATCCCGCCCTCTCTACGCACGCAGGCGGGTGGGACTTTGGACAAGTCAGCTCCCACTCGGAGCCGGCCTTCCTGAGCTGTTAAGTGGCGGCGGCGGTGGTGGTAATCATACCTGTTTCAAAGAGCTGGGGCGCTGGAATGAGTCCATGCTTGTCAAGTATTTAGCACCGTGTCTAGTGCGGAGTAGGTACTGGCTAAGTGGTGGTTATTGTCCATCATGATTACCTTTCCCAGCCAGCAGGGCTGAGCTTGGGCTCAGGCTCCGGCCCGCAGAGGTGCTTTGCAAAGGCCATTTGAGCAAGCGGCTGTCCCTGCCCTGCTGCTGTCCTGCTTGTCATGCGTGGAGACAGGGGGCCTGGGGGAGAAGGCAGCAGGAGCCATGTCTTCCGAGAGCAGGCCCAGGGAGGCAGCCCGGGCGTTCAGCCTGAGTGGAGACTCCTGCCAAGAGATGGCCATCTCCAGATGTCTGCAGGCCGGATGGGGGGAGCCGGCTCGCCCTGTGGGGCCTGAGGGCACAGACGGGACTAATGGGAGGAAATTACACTGAGAGATTTCATCTCAGCTTGAGGAAGCACCGGCTTGCAGTCAGAGCTGGCCAACCATGGCCCGCCCAGGCTGGCAGCCGAGGCAGTGAGCTCCCTGTCACCAGAGGTGTGTGAGCAGAGGCTGGGGGCGCCCTAGCCAGGCGAGCTCCTGCGGGGGTTCTGGCGTGTGCTCCTGGGAGGTTGGGAGCTGCCATTTCTGTTCGCTGCACTTCTCCGCCCTCCAGTTGGTTCAGCTTACCCCCTGCCAGGTCTGACCAGCAGCAGTCTCAGAGGTGAGTGGGGACATGGTGTGGCCCACGCAGGCTCCAACTTGGGGCTGGAGTGGGGAGTTTTTACAGCAATGCCCACTTTTAAGGGGTGGTGGGGTGGGACAGTGAGTCCAGTCACTGACAACCTGGAACCGGAGACCAATCTGTGCCCAGTCCCCCCACCCCCACGCCTGCTGGAGTCAGGGAGGACAGAGAATGGGGGGTGGGGGGGGGTAGGACTTGTCTTAAACCAGCTTCCCTTTCACTTGCTTCAACTTCTACAACCACTGGGTGGGGTGGGGGCTGGGAGGAGAAAGATGAGGAGCAGGGGAGAAGAGAACTTGGCTTTCAGTTGGGGCTACGACACTGGGCAACTGGTTGGCTTTGCCCAAACGACTTACCCTCGCTGGGCTTTGATTTTCTCGTCTGTGAAAGGGGGCGATGGGTTCTGAGAGGGTGAGGAGGGGCTCTGTTTGCCCAGTGCCTGGCGCAGTCTGTGGTCCCCGTGGTTACTGCTCCTTGCACGGTGTCAACTATGATTGGGGTTCCTGTGTCCCAGCAGAGTGGCCCCCCTTTCAGAGATGGATCCCTAGTTCTCCCTACACCACCCCGCTCCCAGGCCCTCAGGTGGGAGCAGTCCAGCCAAGAACCATGGGCTCCATCCCAAACACTGGGCCCCAGGAGGGGCTGTCTAAGGGTGGGAACGCACCAGCAGCTTCTGGCCACCGGTTTCCATAAGGACCACAGCCTTGGGAGCCTGGGGGTGGGGAGGGGTGGGGTGGCAGATAGTTCTGATGGGTCTTCAAACTGCACAGCTGTGAGTGAGTGACAGGGAGGGGGTGGGGAGGTGTTGTCCTGGGTTCCTAACTACAAGGTCAGAGGTCTGAGCCCCTCGCTCAATAAGGGGCAGGTGATGCCCATTCCCAGAAAGATTGACAGTCTCAGAAGCTTGGCCCTGGAGGAATCGGAATGCGCTCGGTCGCAGCGGTTGTGTTTTGGGGTACGAGTGAGGACAGGAGCCCCAGGCTTCAGGGTGCTCTCTGCACTATCAGCTGTTCAAACCCCCCAGCCTCCTCTGAGGTTTTTATGTCTCCCGGGAAGCCACGGACCAGTGCTGCTCTGCCCTGCAGGGTCCACAGGTACAGCAGGGAGGTGGGGGATGTGAGTAAGGCGTTGTTTTTGTTTGTTTGTTTGTTTTTTGTTTTTTTTTTGAGGGGGGGGTGGCATGACAGCCCTGGTGGGAGTAGAAAACCCAGCCTTGCTCCTGGAGCACTGCTGCTGGATTTGAACAGCCAACCCTCTGGGCCGCAGTCCCGAGCACAATCCTACATCACCGGGGCTCAGTCCAAGTCCGGAGTTTTTGTTGTAAGCGCTCTGTAGGGGTTTGTCAAGATAAAAATGACCTGAGCGACTCACTGTGCCTCGGGCTGTATACGGAGCTGTAGAAAGACCATCGCTTCCTCTCCACAGCAGGTGCAAGGTAGGAATGGCTCGTGCCAGTGGGATGCCCAGAAGGTCGAGCTCCCAGCTCAAGGTCACAGAGGTAAGGTTTAAACTCAGGACCCTCGGCTTCCAGGGACTGAGCGCCCAGTCACTTGACTGCTGAGTCGGTGAGGTGCCCATCGGAGGAGGACAACGACAGGTCACTGTGAAGGGCTCAGAGACGGGCAGCCCTGTGGGACCAGCGTGCACTGACTACTCTGTGGCGGCATAGCTGTGTGACTCCGATAGCAGGTTGCACCCTGCTTCCTCCAGCTGAGTGATCTTCAGGGCATCCTGCTGGGAGCAGGGTTCTAGGCTGGGCAGGTGAGAGGCCTCGGGGGGACACTGCCCAGAGAGCTGGATCACCCAGTCAGCCTCGAGGACTCCCTGCTCAGTCTGGCTGGGTGGGAGCGGGGAGCATGAGCCCAGGCACCCTGCCCTCTCCCGTTTTCTATACTGTCCCAGCCAGACTCCTCTGGCCCTACCTGGCCCTACCCTGCCATGCCCAGAGTAATGTCCAGCAAGGGGTCCAGGACTGACGCAGGACGTTGTTGTTTACAATCCCCTTCTCGTGCCCGGTCTCGTCCGATCCTGCCTACCCCTTGGGATTGTGTCACTCGGCCAAGGGTGGCCCACAGCTCCAACCTGCCCACGGGCTTTCCTTCTGCCGCCCATGCAGGTGACCCCTCACCCTGTGTTACTGACTCCCAGGAAACAGAGTGTGTGTGTGTGTGTGAGAGAGAGAGAGAGAGAGGAGAGAGAGATAACCAGGGCCATGTATTCACACAGCAAGTTTTTTCCTGGTTCCTCCTGCTGCCAGGAATAGAAAATTCCATGCCCTCAGGAGTTCTCCAGAAGGGCGGTGGGCTGTGCAAGTCCAAGTCACTGGCACAGAGGTGGGGACACCTGGGCCCTGCCTTATTTGAGGGTAGCAGCATTCTGTACCTGGAGACAAAGTACCAATGCATTATTTGGGATAGAAGCCTTCCTGCTTTAGCCTGGGTATCCAGCCCGTGCCAGGGGTGACAGGGCCGGAATGGGAGTGCCAGGACAGGGGTGGAAGTGCTTCTCTTTCCGCCGGGCCCTCTGATGGGCCTCTGGTGGCCAGTGACTGGTTCTCCTCATCAATGCCAGGCCCTGTTATTACCGGCGGTGTCCATGGCTTCTCCTCCTGGTCCAGTGGTGTCTCCCCTCCCCTCTTTCTTTTTCCCTCCCAGCCATGACTTCAGAAGAAGCTGAAGGTGGAGGGGGGGTGGGGGGGACATGCTGAGTTTACTAGTTTAGGACTAATTTTCCTCACACGCCTGGTTTCCTCACCCCTGTCCCCAGTGGCATGAGGGGGGGGCCCCAGGATGGACCCAGCTCTGAGGGTACCCCTTTCAAGGGCTTCTTTTTCTTCCTTGAGGTCCCTGATGCTGGGACACTGCCTGCTCTGGCCCCAGTCCCTCTCTCTTCATTGCTTGACGAATGCACAGTGTGGAGGGTCTTCCTCTTGCAGGTGGACCTGCTGCTTTCCAGAACATGATGTCCTTCTGCCGAAGCCGGCCCCTCCTGGCAACATGGCGCACGTCCACGAGCTGCAGTCTCGCCCTTCTCACTTCTGAGGGGTAATCTGGCTGCACTTCTTCCCCAAAGCCAAGCAGGACAAAGGTGGTTTTACTGGCCGGCTGACTTTCTTCCAAGAAGATGCAGCTGTTCTTCTTGCAGCCCTCGGCCCTCTCAGTACTCTTCCCCAACCTCCAACTCAGCAAAAGCACCCATCTCCCCGCGGTCTCCTGGAGCCTCTGACCACTGTGTGCGTGCCTCAGAGGACCAGGTGGCGGGGACGGATGGCCCTGGCTCGGGTCAGGCGCCCCTCCGTCCTCATGCTGGCATCCTCTGCTATTGGGCACTTTGAAGAGGCAGTGAGCAGCAGGCTGGCTCAGTGCAGCACGCCCTTGTTTTCTCGATGGCTGCTTGCGTGGGCATGGATAATGGATCCCAGTACAAGGAGACCCTAGGCCACATCAGTCTTCTGTCCGTGTGTCACAACGTCGCTGGTGGGTCCCGGCGTGAGGGATTTTGTTTCCTTTGGGTTGGGGTGCCATCCGTGCCAAAGGCTGCTGTCTTTGGACTTCCGTCAGTGCTTCACATCCTTTTGGCGCCATGTGCCTATCGCAGACCAGTGGGTTGCCCTCTCATCCCGATCCCGTGCTCTTCCTGTAACCCGGCTTCTCAGATTCTGTGTGCAGAGAACCAACGATCCAACGATGGTTACAGGACACGCACCCGAGGTACACCTTTCCTGATTTTAAACCCTGCAGTACCTCCTTGAGTTGTTAGCCTGTGGTCTGTGTAGAAGTTCCATCCAAACACCATTCTCCACATCGTTCGTGACGAGTCACACAGTCGGATACTTTTTTTTTTTTTGGGGGGGGCATCACTGCTCTCCGGTGGTGGGAGTAGGAGGCCCAGCCCCACTGCTGGAATTGAACCTCCGTCCCAGTGGGCCGCAGTCCCGCGCACAACCACTACGCCACCGGGGCCCAGCCCCACAGTCGGATGCTTTTGAAGACCCAGTAAAACGCAGATCCATATCTTGCCGGTCGTCTCTGCTTTCCGCTAAGAACCTTCTCACACCCTGTGCCTCCTTCCAGATCCTCTTCTGAACCTGGCTCAAATTGGGAGCAACTTCCTCTCAATGAGACCACGGAAACATTATCTTGAGGATAGTACTGTTTCCCTGTGGTATGATTACTCTCCACCAGGGGCGTCGGTTCATCGTGATGTGGGATCGGCCCTGTCTGCGGGGCTCCATCCAGCCGACGAGATCTCGGAAAGGTGAATCCACAGAGACAACATCTAGAGGAATTGCTTCCGAGGGGCCTGGCAAGGGCGGTAGGGGAGGGGGGAGCTCATGATAGAGGGCACGGGAATGCAGACAATGCGCTAAAGTTGTCACACGGCTCTTTTAAGATCTCGAAGCCACGGGATTGTGTAGTACACGCCCCATCTCTCAGGAGGACTCCCCCCCCCCCCCCCAACTCCACGGCCTAGATGAGTGAGCACTTCCGGCACGGCAGCTCTTCATCGAAGCATCTCACCAGTGTCCTGTCAACTCCGGAACCTGGCTTCTCCCGTACACCCCACTCAGTGCAGCTTGGATTTCTTCCTTCAGTACCCTTGCTTCCTGACCGCATGCACCTCCGGCCAGCGCTGCGTAGAACGGTCCTTTTTCTGTATAACAGGCCCACTGTCCTTTTGTGCAGCCTCGTTTCCCGCCTCAGGCCACCCTGTGTGCTGGAGGAAGCTTCTCACACAGCTGAGCCCTCTGGCCACAAGCAAGCCGGTCCATTTCTTGGAGCGGATCGGGAGGCGGGGAACTGGGCCCATGACCGTGACCAGGCTCCTCTGTGCCCCCGATTCATTGGGGGACTGGCTGCTCGCGTCTGGGCGGGGCTTCCTCGGTGGTGGACTTGGACCACAGAGATGGAGAGGGGGTCGGACTCCAGCCTGGCTCTTGGCATTTTGACGTCTCGTATTTGACGTCTGGTTTCTGGGAAGGCAGGAGTGGATGGCTGAGGAACCACCCACCGGCTGGGAGAGAGCAACATGAATTTCCTCCTCCGCCGGGGAGTCAGGTGATTTACTCGGCTCAGTGCTGTCGCCAGGACCCCACATGGGGAGGGGCAGTAGTCCCAAAGCTTTTTACCCCAGCTGCTCCCTCTGTGAGATCATCAGGAGACCTGGCTGGACCCCCGAATGCGCTGCGACACATTCGGTCATGGGTGGGAGGAAGAGCAATCCAACCTGCTGGGGGGCAGTGTGTGTCCCTGTGGTCGTGAGACTTGCCCACGGGACAAGTGTACCTACACCCAGCTCAGGGACATGCTGTCTTGGTTTCCCTTTGCACCTACAACAGAGACCCCAGCGGTGCCCCTGGCCGGCCCAGCCAGCCTGGGAGTTGAGGGTTGGGGCTGGGCTTGTCTGGTTAGTGCTGGGACCAGCGCCCCTGAGCATGGTGGGGTAGTCAGTGAGAAATTGAACAGGCCTCAGAGTGGTCACTGAGGGTCTCTTAGGGAGGCCACTAGGGTAAAGTGACCAGACGTCCCGCTTTTGAACAATTTTCCCCATGTCCCATGGAGTTTTTAAAAAGTTCCGATTTTTGGAAAGAATGCACGACAAGCTAGGGAATGGCAGGAGAACAGGAAAGGAATATACTCCCTCAACTCCCACCCCCACCCTAGTCAATGGTGTCTTTATCAATGTGAAAATCTGGTCACTTTAGGCTAAGGCAAACACTGAGATTGAGTGAGAGGGACGGATAGGGTGGCAGGAATTGGGCCTTATGGAGCAAGGTCTGGGGAAGTGGCGGGGGGGGGGGGGTGGCGGTGACTACCAGCCCCCTCCCACTCATCTCCCCTGCCTGCCATTGCCCAAGTAGTGAAGAAGGGTTACAGAATTCCGAGAGAAGCTGGGATGGGAGACTGATGTCCAGGGAAACAGGAACCAGCCTCCCTCTCCTTGGCTCTTTGAGCTCCGTCCTGTATCTCACAGCCCAAATAATACAGATTCTATCTGCCCTCATCTCAGGAAATCCTGAAACAGGCAGGGGGCAATAAAAATCCAAAGGATACATTTCCTGGATCAAGCACGAGTTACTTTCATCATTTTAAAAGGAACCATTTAATGTTATCTTAAAATGTGGGTAGAAAAAAGTTTAGGGTGGTGGGCTTGACCATTCATATTGGGGCTCCCTCCTGCTTTCCCTGCCCACTGTGTATCTAGACGGCCCCTTCCCTCTCCCAGTGATTTTGAAACCAAGACCAAGGCTGGTTACTCGTGCCCCCTGGTGGCTGATTCGGGAGAGGCTATTTCCAAAAGGCAGGGCTGGTGAGGAAGAAGGGGGATACTGGGGCCCAGCATCTTCACCCCCACCCCACCCCCAGACATTCACGCCCACTGCACACACGCAGGAGAACAGGCACTCGTTTTCTCCGGCCAATCCGCCTCCCTCAGGCAGTGTTCTCACCTGGGCTTTGCTGGAGGTCTGGTGACCACCTGTGGTGGTTCAGCTGACAACTGATGTCAGAAAGGGCCTTTTTAGAACTGCATTGCTAACACCCGGCTTTAAAGGAGTGACAGGCTGCTTCCAGAGCCTTGGTGGCCCAGCTGTTCCCCAAACATCACATCTGGTCCCTGCCTTCCGTGTTGATGATGGGATTGTGACACCCAGCTGGCCAGCCCCCACAGGGAGGGACCAGGGGGGACTGGCTCTGCCATTCAGCTGGATGGAATTATAGGCACAAGGTCACCGAATATCCTGCCCTGTACTGGGCAGAGGGGAAGCCCAGTACGGGCCCAATAAAAGGCAGCAGCCCAGTAAGGCAGTTACTTGTGTGCATGTGTGTGCGCACGCATGATCAGTTCCAGACAAAGGTAGAGAGATTGTATAATGAAGCCACATGTACCCATCATTACAGTTTAACAGTGATCACCACCGTGACACACTTGTTTCACCCATCCCTTCTTTCTTCTTTCTTTATTTCCATACTGTTTCGACACTTGCTTTTACTAATAGTATTGCACAATTGAACTTGTATAAAAGCCAGTGACCCGGCTGAGCCCCGGTGGTGTAAGTGGAGTGTGGGACTGCAGCCCGCAGGCTTGGCGGTTCAAATCCAGCGGCGGCTCTCAGGAGCAGCACTAGGTAGCCTCCACGACCACCAGAGGCAGTGATGCCAAAAAAACCCCAAAAAAGCAGTGACCCCAGACATTGAGATGAGATAGACCCCTTCTTTCTTTCCCAACTAAGTATTTTAAAACCTATCCCAGGAATCATGCCATTTGTATGATTTCATTTCACTATGGATGTCTGAAAAGATGGACGTTTTCTTACATACCCATGGAGTCATCATCACATTCTAAAGTGAGTAATAATTCTGAGGTCTCACCCCCTACCTAGCTCTAAGACCATTATCTTATCACCCCTGCTTACAGACAAGGAGAGTCAGCCTCAGAACAAAGTCCCCCCTCTGACAAGTAATGCAGGTGGCACTTAAATGCAGGGAGTCCGATGTGGGGGGCCTTTCTCCAAATCTTTCTCTCTCGGCCTCAGTTGCCCGCTCTTTTAAAGTGGGGCGTGATAATGGTTGCTTTGAACGTTACAGGAGGATGCAGGTGAAAGTCTTACATGAGTGGGCGTCATTCTTGCTTTAGACAATACCAAGGAAAAGAAACAGACATTAGAAAATAAAGTCACGGGGCTGAGCCCCGGTGGCGTAGTGGTTGTGCGCGGGACTGCGGCCCACTGGGACGGAGGTTCAATTGCAGCAGTGGGGCTGGGCCTCCTACTCCCACCATGGGAGAGCAGTGATGCCCTCCCTCCAAAAAAAAAAAAAAGAAAGAAAGAAAATAAAGTCATATAATTTGCCACATAAATAAAAGAAATAAGAACAGAAAGGAAATTATTAACATAACTAAGGGCAGAGACACAAAACCAATAGCCAACATTGCTTTCCATGGAAAGATACTGACTCCCCACTGAGAATGGGAATCCGATAAGGATGCCTACTCTCCACTCTTAATTCGATATGATATGCAAATACTAGTCAGAGCAATAAGGCAAGAAGTTAGCATAAAGATAGTCAACTTGGTAAGGAAGAAATAAAATGATTACTGTGTCCTATACATAGAAAACCCAGATATTCTACAAGAAAGCTACTGGGACTAATAACAGGACTCATCAAAGTGGCAGGGTATAAGAACAACGTACATTCTCAGTCATATTCCTCTGCACTGATACAGAGAACGCTAGAGTAAGGAAAGCACTACCATTGACAAAAGCCACCTAAAAGATGAAATATGTAAACCTAAGGGGGGTATAAAAGACACGAACAGAGAAAACCATGAAACGCTACTGCAAGAAACCAAGGGAGAAAGATCTACATAAATGAAGAATACGATATACTCCCGAATAGGAAGAAAAACCTTTTTTCATCATGAAAATATTAACGCTACCCCAAGTGAACTATAGATATCATGCAATC
The DNA here is from genome assembly GCA_004026705.1 of Nesogale talazaci. Classification (NCBI taxonomy): domain Eukaryota; kingdom Metazoa; phylum Chordata; class Mammalia; order Afrosoricida; family Tenrecidae; genus Nesogale; species Nesogale talazaci. Next base: position 17,005 of record PVJH01019692.1, read on the forward strand.
TTGATCTAGATTCTGTCAACAGTCTTTAAAAAAAGATGGGGGAGGGGGAATCATCAACTTTATGTGGAAAGGAAGAGACCCTAGATAAACAAAGAATAAAGAAGAACAAAATAAGAAACCTCACACTTCCTGCCTCAGAATCTCATATACAGTCCCAGAAGTATATGAGCCTGGTACTGGTACAAGGGCAGACACGGGCCAGTGAAACAGAATTGAGAACCCAGGAGCAAATTCATTTACCTGCGGACAGTTAGTTTTCAACAAAAAGCTGAAATCCGTGAAACAGCACTGGCAAGATGACTTATCCACTTGCAGCAAAAAGAAACAGACTCCATACCTTCTGCCATGTAAACAGAAACTAATTCAAGATGGATCAAGGACTTCGATTATGAATCCTCAAACTCCAACAATCATCAAGGAAAAAATAGGGACAATTTAGGAACCCCAACTTATGTCGCAGTCTACCCAACTTAACTAAGAATTCACACACAAAAAAATAATAAAAGGGCTGAGCCCCGGTGGCATAGTGGTTGTGCGCGGGACTGCGGCCCACTGGGATGGAGGTTCAATTCCAGCAGTGGGGCTGGGCCTCCTACTCCCACCACCGGAGAGCAGTGATGCCCCCCCCCCCCAAAAAAAAACAAAAAAAACAAAGAATTCACAGCCACAGATCACCTAGATAACAGAGGTTTCCTAGGACATGAATTACATATCAAAAGGCGTCTCCAAAAATGTAAACAGACTGGAAAAAAACGGGCAGTGGCATGTCCGACAAGGGACTGATCAGTCAAATGTATAGAAAATTTGAACACCGCGACAAAAGACATTCCGATTACAAAACAGGCAGAGAATGATGAGCAGAGGCTTCGCTGCAGAGTTCATTCCGTGACGGACTAGCACACCACGAGATGCTCCCCATCAGCAGCCCCGGTTGTCAGGGGCCATCCCTAGACTCCGCCTCCTAACAACACAGGATGACCAACGTCTCCGGTCCTGTGCCTGCACTGTCCTCATGAGGTCAGGTGTGAGCCTCTTGTTGCAGTCACTGAATCAGTCCGGTTCATCGAGGGTCTTCTTCTCCATCGTTGCCCCTCAACTGCTCCAAGCATTACCCACTGGAGTGGTGCAAAGCAAAACAGTGATGAGCTATGAGCACACTCCAGCAATAATAATCGACACCCCCCCCCACCCCCCAAAGGATGGAAAGGGTGTCCCGCAGACTCTGGTACCACCTCTGTGGATGGCAGTCCGATGCTAACTTAAAAAGCTGAGAATAGAAATGCAGTGTGACACAGCCACCCCACGAGTAGGTACGTGTCCCAAAGAAATCAGAGCTGTGACACGATGTAGAACAAAGAAACCAGGGATCGCAAGCGGGGGTACATGGACACCAGGGGATATGAATGAAGCCATGTTAATGAGTAAGGATGAACCCAGGAGGCACCTCGTAACCTAGATGAACCCAAAGGACATTCTGGTGGAGGAGAGCAGTCTGTCACGAAGGAACTACCCTTCTGCAAAGTCCAGATGTTTAGGCACAAAAAGAAAATGGGGAGCCGATAACCAGGAGTACAAGAAAGGAGGAAAGGTTCTAAAGTTGATTGTACAACTGGTCTTACTCTGATGGAGCTATTCAGTTGTATGATCTGTGAACTCTAGGCCAATAATGCAGGTTTGATATTTTTACGAAACAGTCTTTGATGGGTCCCATGCATGGCCGGGAGAGGGGAGGCAATAGCACTAACTGAACTGCACACATGCATTCACTTGGGTAAAGAGAAAGACAATATTCAGCACAAGGAGATCGGGAGCACAAAACCCAGGTGAAGGAAGACCCAGGGAGGCACACACTTAAGGGAAACAACCACGGTCAGTGTCCCCCATGGTCCTGCAGTAGCAGCGACCACACAGTCACTTGAGAGGGGGTCCGTAAGGAGGCATGTGAGCTGAACTGCTGCTGGGTGGTGCCTGTGCTACAATACATTCAGGATTATGGTGGCCTATGTACAAGGGGCAACCTGCGAACTTCTTACACAAAACCAAGGACCTCGAGGGACTGAGGGCGTAGACCACAGTCTCAGAGACCTCCAGGTCAACTGGCATAAGGCGGCCTCTGAAAACTCCAGAAAGCAAGGACCACATGAGCCACATCCTCCTGCAGCTGGAGACTGGAACACCCTTGTGCCTGGCGACCTCCTTTTCTGATGGGGACCCCAAGAGATGGTCCTGGGCAGAGCGGGTGGTGGGGGGGAAATGTAGGTCAAGATTCAAAATTACCGACAAAGACCAAGCTCATGGACCCAATAGAGACAGGTGGGTCCCCAGAGTCTGTCACCCGTACATGTCCTTCTAGCTGGGAAACCCTCTCTTTTCCATCAAAGAGGCCCAGAAACACACGCAAGGGGCATGCCCCATGGAATAGGCAGGCACGGGAAATGGAGGCGACCATGAGGATAGGCTTTGCCCCACAACAAGGTCCGAAGGTTGGAAAGGACAGAAGGGCGTGGAAACGGGGGTCCAGAGAGGAAGTGTGGGAGAGTGCCAAGTCGTCGGCCAGGAGACCCAGTGTGAGCACACTGTTGCCTGGGATGTGGTCCCCTGAGCCACAGGGAAGTGCGGGGGAGAGGCGGGTGAGTGGGTGAGCGGCATGTGGTGCCCACGTGTGGCGCCTTCTTGGGCTACGCACAGGGAGGAAGCTTGAGATCGGTGCCAGGAAATACAGTGGACCGAGGAATCCCCTTCTGTGAAAGGGCTCAAGCTAACAAACAAAAACCCGAGTGCATAGCGACGGGATAGGGTAGGGCTGCCCTGGGGGTTCTGAGTCTCCAGCTCTTCACGGGCGTGGGAAGCCTGGTCTTTCTCCTGCAGAGCAGTTTCATAACGGCAGCCTGACTCAGCCCCGTAGGACCCCAGGGCTCTGGAAGATGGGATTTGTTAGTGGCTTCCCGGGCAGGTCTGAGGAAGAATTCAGGATACCACATAACGGGGCGGTTTCTCTGTGGGAGAGCAGTCTCTGCTCTGGAGTCACAGCAGAGTGGAGAGCGCACGATGCGGAGAATGCATCGAATGTTCTGGATCGATACATCAAAATGGACCGGAGTGGCAAATGTCATATCTCTCTCTATCTCAATCATCTCTATCAGCAAAAATAGAAGCTTCTTTAAAGGATAATGAAATGAAGCAGCCAGAAAAAATAGATGTGGTTTGCAAAAGAAAGGTGATGGTTAAAAAACGAAGGTCTGCCAGAATCCCCATTCATTTAAACTTTATCCCAATCTTGTCGTCTTTTTTTTTTCATTAAAGAGCTTCTTTTTGTAGGTGAGGGGATTAGGGGAAGAGAAGTACCTCATCCAAGATCAGGCCACAGGGGGTTCAAGATCAGGAGCAGGTTTGGAGCCAGGCTGGCCGACTAGGGGTGGCAGAGTGTCCCGGGGGTGGCAGGGGCTGATAGTGGCTTTGGCGACTGCTTTTTTTTGGGGGGGGGGGCATCACTGCCCTCTGGTGGGAGTGGGAGGCCCAGCCTTGCCCCTGAAGAGCTGCTGCTGGATTTGAACCAACAAGCCTATGGGCCGCAGTCCCACACTCAACCACTATGCCACCGGGACTCAGCCCGATAGTGGCTTTGGAAAGGGCTTCGGGGCACAATTGGGCCACAGAGTGAGGACCCGGCTTGTAAGGGGCCTGCATCAGCCCTGGCAGGCCGAAACAGAACCGCAGGTTATCGGAGGCACATGAGACAGCTCAAAGAGTGGGTTAGGAGCCAGGTGCCAGGCTGGGGAAAGCTGGGCATCCCATCTGCCTTCAACCGGGGGGTGAATCGCTTCTGCCCGGCAGCCTGACCAACACCCAGTGTCCGTCCGTGGCCCGGCTTGGGTGGAATGACCTGCTCGTCCTGCCAGGCTCGCTCTGGGTTCTAGAGTGCCAAGGCTCTGCAAAGGTGTGAAACAGAGGGAGCTGGAGGGGACTCCCCCAGAGGAGGCTTCCTCTGATTTTCACACTGTAAATTTGCTTCTGGTCTCCCGTGTGAGTCACATGTGAAAGTATCTTGTTTCACTCTGCCTCTGTCTGCTGCTGCCACCTTCTTAGCCTCTGTCCGCCCTCCACCACCCCCCCACCCACCCCAGGCAGGAGGCCATAGGCTGTGTCCCAGGTGATCGAGAAGCCACCTCTAGGCAGAGTCCCCTTGAGGGCCGTGGGGGTCGAAGCTGTGGGAGTGAAGAAGCGACACTGTAGCCTCCAGGCTGCGTGTGTGTGTGTGTGTGTGTGTGTGTGTGTGTGTGTGTGTGTGTTCCCCTCCTTGGTATCACATGCAAATAGGATGCAAATGAAATGCCAGCCAGCAGTGCCCTGCCTCTGGGGCGGAGGGAGGGGGCTGTGAGAGGGCCCTTGGCTTCCGCTGTCCTGTGCTTTCTCTTTTCTGAAAATGCTCAACTGAGATGGCTTCCAGAGTGAGTCCTGGCCACCTCCCCTCCTTCCTGGATGCCTGCCTTGAACTCTGCGTGGTCCTGTGTCCCTGGCCACATTCTCATACCTAAACCACAACAGGGAGAAGTTCCATCCCCCCCAAGCTGATTCGGACCCCCGGGGCTCCTGTGTGTGTGTGTGTGTGTGTGTGTGCTCTACCCGGTTTCATATTGAAAGGAGGTTGGCAGGCCTTTTCTTCCAAGGCTCTCCGATTGATTTTGGACCCCCAGCCTTTCCATTCACAGCCAAAGACTCAGTAGCATGCACCCCACCCCCACCGGGGACTGCTAGCATTTGCTGAGGGGCCTCAAAAGCTCTTATAAGAACTGGGTGGGGGCTGAGCCCCGGTGGCGTAGTGCTTGTGCGCGGGACTGCGGCCCACTGGGACGGAGGTTCAATTCCAGCAGTGGGGCTGGGCCTCCTACTCCCACCACCGGAGAGCAGTGATGCCCCCCCCCAAAAAAAAAAAAAGAAGTGGGTGGGGCCCCATCTGAGTGATCAGGAGGTGTGGAAAGGGCATCAAAGAACAAAAAAGCATTTTCTTGTGAATGAGGAGGATGGCGAAGTGGAGACCCAAAGCCCATCTGTAGGCAACTGGACATCCCTTTACAGAAGGGTCTCTGGGAGGAAATGAGGCAGTCAAGGTGTAGTATAGCAGGAATGAAATATGCAACTTTCTTCTAGTTCTTCAATGCTTCTCCCCCTCCCACTGTCTTGATCCCAATTATTTTTTTTTTTGTGGTTTTTTTGTTGTTTGGGTTTTTTTTTTTTTTTTTGGTGGGTATCACTGCCCCGTGGTGGGAATGGGAGGCCCAGCCTTGCTCCAGGAGAGCTGCTGCTGGATATGAACCGCCAATCCTGTGGGCCGCAGTCCAGCACACAACCACTGCGCCACCGGGGCTCAGCCCCATGATCCCAATTCTACCTTACAAATTCGGTTAGATCAGGGGATCCACACTGATACAGGTAGGAGCTGGAAACATGGGCAATCCAGGACAGATGATCCCTTCAGGACCAGTGGTGAGAGTGGCGATACCACGAGGGTGGGGTAAAAAAGGGGAACCGATTATAAAGATCTACATATAACCTCCTCTCTGGGAGACAGACAAGAGAAAAGTGGGTGAAGGGAGACAACGGACGGTGTAAGACGTGACAAACTAATAATAGTAATAATAATAATTTTTTTTTTTTAGGCATCACTGCCCGCTAGTGGTGGGAGTAGGAGGTCCAGCCTTTGCTTCTGGGAGCCGGAATTGAACCTCCATCCCAGTGGGCCGCAGTCCCGCGCACAACCACTACGCCACCGGGGCTCAGCCCAAACTAATAATAATTTATAAATTATCAAGAGTTCCTGAGGGAGGGGAGAAATGAGGAGCTGATATCACGGGCTCAAGTAGAAAGGGAATATTTTGAGAATGATGATGGCAACAGATGTACTAATGTGCTTGACACATGGATGGATGGATGGTGATAAGAGTTGTACCAGCCCCCAATAAAATGATTATTATTATTTTGGGACATCACTGCCCTCTGGTGATCGTGGGAGCTACCCCATCTTGCTCCTGGATTTGAACCGCCAAGCCCGTGGGCCGCAGTCCCACACTCAACCACTACGCCACCGGGGCTCAGCCCCTAAAATTATCTTTTAAAGTGGGTGGGGCACGTGATCAAAATGAATAAACAGAAAGCACGCATCTTCCTCGGGCGTTCCCCTTGTAACTTTGCACAGCCAGGCACACTTGACCCCACCTGCAAGCAGCCTGGGGGTGACGGGACAGCCTTTCCCCCCAGTCTTTCACCCTGGGCCCAGGCTATGGGCTCTGGTGATGGAAAGAACTCTCCCCCCTCAACAAACAAACAACCCCACTGCCCTCAGGTGGATGCTGACTCATTGACCCTGTCGGACAGGGCAGCACTGCCCCTGTGAGTTTGTAAGACGGAACCTGTTCAGGGGAATAGAAAGGCCCGTCCTTCTCTAGGAAGCAGCCGGTGGTTTCAAACCGCTGACCTTGCCGGAGGGAGCCCAATGTGTAACCACGAAGCCACCCAAGAAGGTGGCCCAGGAAGGCTGTGCCAAGGGGGGAGGTGTGGCGGACACTGCCTGGCAGCTGGCGGAGCCCTAGCTAGGCTGCTGCCGGCCTGGCCAGACTGCTCAGAGGAAGCTCGCGCTCGGACCAGTGGAAGAAGTGGAGAGGAGGGAGGTATAAGACACCCCTACCCCCACCCCTCCACCCACCCCCGCAGCTCCAATTTTGCTCCGAAGTCCTTCCTGAAGGGTGAGAGGGCTTCCTGGGAAGTTGAGGGGAGGGGCCCCTAGCCCTGGGCTACAACAAAGACCTCTCTGGGTGAGCCCAGGATGCTGACCGCAAAGCACCCCAAAGACTTTTACCATCCACCGATCTACTTAGAAAAGGGTCGTGCTGGACAAAGTTCCTGAGGATCTCATTTCTAGAGCCTTCCCTCCCACTCTGGATCCTCAGTGAATTGCCCTAGCACAGTGCTTCTCAACCTTCCTCATGCCTTGAACCTTCCAGGCAGTTCCGCAGGTTGGGGTGACCCCACCACCACAAAATTATATCTGTTGCGACTTCATCACTGGAATTGTGCGACTGTTATGAATTGGGCAACCCCTGTGAATGGGTTGCTTGACCCACAAAGGGGTCGTGACCCACAGGTTGAGAACCGCTGGGTTAGAGGCCTAGGAGGAAAAAAAAAAAAAGAAAACAAAACAAAAAAAACAAACCCCAAAGGGCTAATAAGCATGATTGGTTCTTTTGTGTTCCTAAAAATTTTCCATTCTGAGCCCTAAACATGTAATTAGATGCTTGAACTTGAACTTGTGTTTTTATGCAGCTTAATTTCAAAACCAAGTTGTGCTGTTAAATAATAATGATTGTATTTGACTAATCAATCCAACCTGGGTCTCCTTCCAGAGTTGAGCGGAATGGCTCTTTGGGATGCGTGAGAACTGGGAGCTTCCCGAAGGGACAGAGGGACGGCAGTGGAGAGGCTAGGCAGGCTGACGCCTGACCCCTGAGACCCGGCTGTCCTTTGGGACGAGGGGGATGAGGTGCCGGTGGTGATTTGCAGCGGTTCCCAGGAGACAACGCTCTGTTTCCTGAGCAGGGATGGGCCTGCGAGTGCCTTGGCGAGGCCTCTGCTCATCTGTTGGGCGACATGAGGAAGCCCATCCAGGTCTGGGGTGGGGGTGGGGAGGAGGGGGCAGGGACCACAGCTTGGCTTAGACTCAGCCACCCCACCTCTCTCCTCCCCTTTCTTCCTGTGAGTTCTGCTGCTGTTTTCCTCAGCCTCCTGACCTTTGGGGTTGGAGGAGTCTTTGCTGAGGAGGCTTGGGAAACAGAGAGTTTAACAACATCCCTGGCCTTTACCTAGTTGTGAGAACCAGAAAGGTCTCCAGTCTTTGCCCAGTGCCTTCCTGTGGACTGGGGATCTGCCTGGGTTCGAACACACGGAATTAAGAACCAGGTTGCTGCTAGGTTCTGCCGGGTCAGTTCTGATGTAGAACGGCATGAGACACGGCCCGTCCTGCACATGTCTGAGCCAGACGATGCAGCCACCAGGGTAAGCCATCTTGTGGAAGAGTGTCCTCTGTCCCTGCCTGCCACTGTGCCAAGCACACTGCCTCTCTCTGGGGACCGACTCCCACCTCTCCCTGGCAACATGCCCACAGTAGGTGGGTAATGTTTGCATATGCTGAGTGCGTGGGAAGATGGACGATGGCAGGTGCCGTCAGGCTAAAATGGAACTCCTTATCATCTGGTCTCCCTTTCGATCCATTCTAAAGTTCTTCCAGGTGTTAACATTTCCTTTCCTTTCTTTTTTTTTTTTTATTTTTTAATTTAATCTTTTTTTTGGGGGGGAGGGGGGCATCACTGCTCTCCGGTGGTGGGAGTAGGAGGCCCAGCCCCACTGCTGGAATTGAACCTCTGTCCCAGTGGGCCGCAGTCCCGCGTACAACCACTACGCCACCGGGGCTCAGGCCTACATTTCCTTTCTTTTCAGTTGAGGGTTTTCCCCTTTTTATGTTACTATTATTGCTAGCTTGTTTTTGGTCTCCTGACATTTTGTTTTTGTGTGTTTTTCCATATACGAAATCCAGGATAGATGAAGCTATCGCCTGTCGCGGGATTCCTGGTTGCTTGGGGCTATGGCAGGGAGGTTGCAGGGAAATGGGAGCGAGTAGTAAGGAATACCAGAAAGAAGAAACTGTTAATTGTGACAATTGATTGTGGCAATGATTGGATGAGTCTTCCTGAAATGACTGCGCTCTTATACATTGGATGATGTGTCCATAGAACTGTTGGGGGGGGGGGGGCGCGGGGAGGAAGAGAATGTGGTTAATCATAGAAATTATCGCTAAGCATAGAAAACAAAACACAACACAATCGGCAGTTCTAGCGTCGAGCGTTATCCCGTTCCACATTTCGAGTGTGCGGTACAATGAGACGTAGCAAACCGTTCGCCAAGTCAACGTCTTTGTCATAGACACTCACTCCAGGGGCACGGGTGGCATTCAGCCTGGTATCCAGCCGCCACGACCTTCCTGTAACAAGGGACCCCACCGCCAGTTACAGGAACTCTGCGCCCCTTGGGCGACGACCACACCGCCCCCCGCTACCCCCATACACACTGCAAAGTCTAAGTGTTGGTGTCTATCTCTCTGCCTAGTTCGCCTAAGTGGGATCAATCCATAAATGGTCCTTTTGTAGCCCAGCTGTCTCCCAGCCATAGTGTCTGCAAGATTCGCCCACGTGCTAGAACGCCAGCTACCTCTGTGCATGCCGCCTTTGGGGCCCTCCAGGCACCTGTCGGCGGGCACGGGGGCTGTTTCCACGAGCGTGACCGTTGCAGTGGGGAGCCCCGGCGTGCGGGTTTCTGCTCCGGCTCCTGCTTTTCAACAAAGCGGCCCTGGCGGCGTTGTGGTTGTGCATTGGGCTTTTTACCACAAGGTCTGCAGTTTGAAACTGCGAGCTGCTCCTCCTGAGAAAGACGAGGCGTTATGGTCTCGGAAACTCACAGGGGCAGTTCGACTCTGGGCTTTGGGGTCCCTAGGAGTTTCGAGGAGCCCTCCTGGCAGAGCTTCTCTAACAGGAAGATCGGCAATTTGAAACTGTAGTGGAAACATGCCTGTGTCGGCTCCCTGCCCTCTAGACTCTATGACTCAGAATCAACTTGACGCCAGGGGGTTGGGTTTGATTTGGACCCTGTCTATACTCCCGCCCCGTCCCCCATTTCCTTTCCTCTCTGAAATTGAGGCCACACAGTATGCACCTTAAGCTTGAAGGGGCTCAGGGGGTCCGTTTGACCGCTTACCCAGAGGTGACTGACTCATAATCACCCAGGCGCAAGCAGGCCTGACAAGTCCCTGGGCGCCTGTGAGCTGGCCCTGAGCCCGGGCTGGATCCACGTGGGCTGTGTGTTCCGAGTGGTCAGGAGTGCCAAACCTGACCTCCAGGCATGCAGGTGATGGAGACACAGTGGACCAAGCAGCCAGTTGATCTCAGGGACCGGGCGCCTGCATGGGGAGGCTCTGCGCCGGCAGTGGATTGTGGGTCCTGAGGGTCTGGGAAGCAGGGGCTCTGTCCCAAGATAAATGTCCTCATGCTGCATCCAATTGCATGGACTCCCGTAGAAATGTGTGGATACAGGCTTTTCCCCGGGGGCCCTGCGGTGACCTAGAGACCCCACCCCCACCTCCGGTAATCTTGTAGGCATACTTGTCAAGGCCCTTGGAAGGCTCTGACCTTGGTGCTCCCCACCATCCAGGGAAAGAACACACGGGACAGTCTTTCCACAAAGCAGCAACATCAGTCCCGGACAACAGCGGGACCGGCGGATGGCTGAGCAGCTGCGTGGATGGGACCCAGGCCTGAGCTTCGTCAGTGATCGTCGTGTGGGTCACAGCTTGCCCTGGCTGAACCCTTACCACGGGTCCAGGCTGCACATCTCTCGTGCTCTGCGTCATCCGGTCCTAGCGGGAGGCAGGGACCATGATCATAAGTGAGAGGCCATCTCACTGAGATCCAAGGTCACGCAGCCTGTGGGCGAAGGCCAGAGTGCCCACGCACCAGCAGGGCACACTCTGAAGCTTGCCCTCTGCCAGCACCTGGGCCTCTGAGTTTCCCTCCTTGTACTGAGAGCGGTTTCCGCTTAAGAGCGTTCGAGCTTCTTCTTAGCTCCCCCAACTGTGTTATGAAGCCAGTTACTCCTGCTTTACGCCCTGGGAGAAAGACAGCATCTCAGGGTCCTCACCTTTCTCTTACTGTGGGAGAGGGAGCTCTTCTCCTGGGCACCAAGGCCATTTCCCCGCTTGCTTATCTGCCACCTCTCTCTGTCCTCTGTCCATTTTGTCCCTTAGGTTGTCAGACATCGTCAGAGTCAGCCCTGCTCCCACGATTCACCTGGTCTTTCAGAGGAACAGCCCCAGGGACTCCACCCTTTGACCCTCTGCTCAGGGCCTCAGAGGAACCCTGGTGCTGCCTGCCCTGGGACTGGACTCTGGGTCCTCAGGAGGTGTCGTTCTACCTTCCTGGCTCCAGGGACCCCCAAGGGGGCACTGCACCACGTCAGGGGGGCCCACTTCTGTGGCCGGAAATGCGAATGGTGCCCGCTGGAGTTAGGTGGCATGGTGGTCCTCTCGGGAGACAGGTGTGGGCATCAGTGGCCTTCTCTAGAACCACTGCCGCTTTCTTGTTGTTGGGCGTGTCGTATAGGCCCTCTGCATGGGATGGACTACCTATAAGCCAGGTACCAAGAAAACACATGCTGTGGAATTGATGCCGACTCTGTCAGGCGGGCTTGAACGGCCCTGTGGGTTTCCGGGGCTGTAACTCTTTACAGGAGCAGGAAGCCTCATCTTTCTCCCATGGAGCAGCTCGTGGTTTCAAACAGCCAACCTCGAGATTAGCTGCTCGATGTGTAGCCCCCTACCTGCCATCTCAGCAAAATAAGCACGGGGTTATTTATGCTTGTGTACCCCTCTGGGTGAGCACTATCGTGTTTCCACCCGTGCAGGATTCTGCTTGTAGGGATGGCTGGCATCGGCCTCTCTCCCAAGCCCCCGGCAACTTCCTGCAGAACCAAAGTCTCTCTTCAGCCCGACAGCTCGTGGCAGGGGCGGGACACTCAGGAAGCCAGCTGAGCGTGGATCTATTTGCTAGCCCACCACGAGCAGTTTCACATGGGTGGCCCCCGCCCGGGGCGACTGGACAGCCTGCCTCCAGATCCCGGTGCCTCCCTGTCTTTCCCCAGCTCACTGGGGGCCCCTGGGGGTAAGTGGCTGACTGATCAGCTGCAGAGGCTGGTCCCCAAATAGATTTCAGGAAGTGCCAGCTCGGTGACCTGGGTTCCATCCAATCTGGGAAGCCCCGCCCACTCTCCCCTCCTGCTGCAGCCTCTGGGCTGCCTGTCTGGAGGCTCTGGGGTGTCTGCTCTGAGGAAACCCATTTAATTTCTTTCTTTTTTTTGGTGGAGGGCATCACTGCTCTCCGGTGGTGGGAGTAGGAAGCCCAGCCCCACTGCTGGAATTGAACGGCCGTCCCAGTGGGCCGCAGTCCCGCGCACAACCACTACGCCACCGGGGCTCAGCCCGAAACCTATTTAATTTCATTGAACCTCAACGTATCCCAATGTGTTCACTGGCAGCGCCCTTTGGTGCTGGCGCAGCCCCTGGGATTTGTGGAGCCCCCTCTGGGCAATGCGGGGGGGAAAGGGGGCGGGGCCAGGTGGAACAGAGGCTCGCACAGGCGGCTGCTCTTGGTGCCTGTAGTCGTGATGACGTAGAAAACCCCGACGTAGGCATGTCCCTAGTTTCTCAGCTCCACCGGCGTGGGTGAGGACCCACAGGGGCAGGTCTCATTCCTGGGACACACCAGACTGCTGTGAGAGGCCTACCCTACGTGCTCTGGCCTGGGGGAGGCAGGGATGGGGCCCAGGGCAGCCCCTGTGCTTTGAGGGTGTGCAATAACCTTAGTCACAGCTGCAGCAGCAAAACCTCTCACCACGGAGTCAATGCAGATGGGGCAGGACCGAGTGGAGAGAGGATCCAAGGCAGTGATCTTCTCACACACAGGGGCTGGTGGGTTCAAGCCACTGAGCTTCCCGTGACCAGTGGAGCCCGGGAAGGACACCTGGACGCTTCCCGCTGCCCACTTTGGGGCTCTTGACACCGGAAGTCGTGTCTGGCCCAGCCACCTCCCGCCTGGATAGTTACAGGTCTATAAGGCTTGGGCTAAGATAGGACCCTCAGCTCGGTCTCCCTGAGGACAGCCTGCTGCACCAGCAGTCCCAGTGGCAGCCTGGCCCGCTTTCTTGTGGGCACCCTACACACATCTGCAGGGGGCACCATTCACATGGGTAACAGTGCAGCAATACTGGGGACGCCCCAGCGTACACACTCTTTATCTCTTTACATACTCCAGCTCTCCCAAGCCATAGAAATCCAGGTTAAAAAGATAGGCAGTGATTCTATCCACCCTTGGCAGCTAATGAAGGAGGGCTGGTGGTGTTATGCATGGGCCTGGTAACCACAAGGTCAGTGGTTCAAGTCTTCTAGCTGCTTTAAGGGAGCAAACTGAAGCTCTCTGTTCCCTCCTGTAAAAATTTACAGCCTTGGAAACTCACAGGGGCAGTTCCCTCTGTCCTCTAAGTTGCTTCTCCCTAGGCATTAGGAAGGGGGCTCCGTCAGTCTCTAAGTTCAAGACCCCTTCCAGCTCCATCAAGGCAGGTACACCTGTATGATCTGACTCATGAGCACCTATGGGTGCTGGCCAATGACAGGGAAGTGGCTGCTCCCGGCTGCAGCAGCTCAGGACAGGTTTATGTCTAAGGATAAGGGTTCCCAGTCATTTTCTCCCTCTAGAAAGATGAATGTGTGTCAAAGAGGCCTTGCTTGCAGGGGTCTTTGGCAAAACCCCTGGAGACTGGCAGGCCGGGCAATCCCTGAGCTGAGGTGAGGGCTGCAATGAAGAGAGAAGGCCTGAAGTCAAACAATGATGATTGCGGCCCCGGGTAGGGGCCTGCCACCATCTGTGTGGGGCATGAGCAGGGTTTGCATGGGGCTCTGGCCTCTGGTCCAAGGCCCGGTGTCACAGCACACCCAGGGGAGCTCCCACAATCTTCCAGAAGAGGAAACGGATGCGGAAAGGACATCAGCCCACGATTGGGACTACACATGGCACCACGATTGGTGCTGCCCCTCATGGCAGCACATGAGGGGCAAAGTCCAAACTCTTACTTTGTCTTCTGAGGTCTGGCCAGGCCCTGGAGCCCCAGCCCCACCTCACCACACACAGTTCCCTCTCCGAGCCAGGGAGAAGCCTAAGGCAGTGACTCAGACCTCCCTTGACAGTTATGCTGACAGATTTGTGTTGTTCTGAAGGGAGATGTTCGGCCTTTCTTAAAGTCTTTAGTCAATTACAGTGGTTTTGACTTTCAGACTTGTTTGAATTACTCAGTCCGGAATTCCCAAGCTGGGGGTGAGAGACTGTGAGTATAGAAGTTATGGGCCTGGGATTAGTGGTCAGAGGGATCTGAGTTCAAACCCACCCTCTGCCATATATCCCAGTGGTGTGAGTTTGGGGCTCTGAGCCTCGGTTTCTTATCTGACGGTGGTGACTGGCTCCAGGACTTGGTGCGAGGGCTGCTGGGGGACTGAGAGAGGTCATGTGTGGGGTGCACTGGGCCCACAGGCAGTCTGAGTGAATGGGCATTGGCGCTTTGCCTGGGCACCTGTTGGAGTGGAAAGGCCTAGGGCTCATGGGGGGGAAGGCCTCAGAACTAGCTTGCTGGCTCAGGCTGCTCCTTCAGGACGGGGCTGCCTGAGTTGCAATCTGGCTCTGGCTCTGGTCCAGGCTCTGTTTTCCTCTAGGAAAAATGCAGCACATGACAGGGAACCCTGGTGGCGTTAGTGGCTATATGTTGGGCTACTAGTCCCAAGGTCAAGAGTTCGAAGCCACCAGCTGCTGCAAGGAAGACAGGGCCTTCTACTCCTGTAAAGAGTGACAGTCTCAGAACCCCCCAGGGCCAGTTCTACCCTGTCCGACAAGGTCACTAGAAGTCCGAATCGAAGACTGTGAGTTTGGTGTTTGCACATCTGGAGCCTGAGACAGTGGCCAGTACACAGTCTGTGCTTACAGGGGACCACCTGGTCACCATCCCTGCACTGTAAGCTCGTGTCTGTTTCCCGCAGGGCAGGTGTCTGCAGAGCTGACAGGTGAGGAGCTCCCAGAGCTCTGCTCCCACCCTGTCTGGTGTGGACTGGAGTTTTTCCTGTCCTGCACGGCCTGACCTTTGCTGGGATGTGCTGTTTCCTCCGGCAGACAGTCCCTCCCTTCTCAGCACCCACCTCCTCCCACCTTCCAGCTCAGTGCTATATGAAGAGCTTTCCTGAGCCAGCCGGGCAGAAGCATCCACACGTATTTCCTGGGCGCCTGCTGTCTGCAAGCTCTGTTGGAGGCAGCTCCCCGCTCCAGCCCCCCCACCGTTTCTCCCTTCATGGCCCTGCCGCAGCTCACAGTGTTTGGTCTTCCCTCGAGACAGTGCCTGAACTCCAAACTGCTAACTGACCCCACCGTCATCAGGTTGATTTCAACTTATCACGCCCCTACGCAGGGTTTCTGAGCCTGTCGACCTTTATGCGAGCAGGCAGCCTCATCTTCCTCCTGAGGAGTGGCCCGTGGGTTTGAACTGCTGGCCTTTTGGGTAGCAGCCCAATGGTAACCCCGCAGCACCCCTGAACTCAGACTCCCCGACCCCCCATGTGCCGACTGTCCAGGCTGTGACCTCAGGAAGCAGATCTCCAGGCCAACCTTCCGAAGCACCTCTGGACAGGTCCCCATGATTTGCCTGCTCGGCCATTTGCACCCCTGGGGGCTCCAGTCTGGACAGTCACCCAGACCCACTGCCATCCATTCCGCTGGGACTCACAGTGGCCCTGTGGCACGGAGCAGAACTGCTCTGGGGTCTGTGAGACACACATCTTTACAGAGCAGACAGACCGTCAGCTCTGTGGGTAGCAGCTCAGGGCGTACGTATCCCTCTGCCACCAGAACCCCTTCCAGACAATGGTCTTTCAAGGCCTTGGGGCTTCTGAACCAGAGCAGCCTCTGTGTCCTGGGCTTTCCCTCCCAGAGGACAGACAAGACAGCTCTCGCTGAGCCCCGGTGGCGTAGTGGTTGTGCGCGGGACTGCGGCCCACTGGGATGGAGGTTCAATTCCCGCTCACAGGAGCAAAGGCTGGGCCTCCAACTCCCACCACCAGGGCAGTGATGCCTAAAAAAAAAAAAAAAAAGACAGCTCTCAAGCTCCCCACCCAGGAGCTCACAGTGGACGTGTCACAGCACGTGTCAAAGGACCCTGAGATGCCACCGCCCCATGGGGCCTGGACCCCCGAGGGGCAGCCCCTGAAGGAAGGCAAGGCTGGACACTGTTACCGTGAGCAAGTCTCCTCGGCTGTGTGGAGATCAAAGTCTGAAGGAAGTGCAAGGTTGCTGCTTTCTGACAAAAACACATATTTTTAGAAGCACGTGGTGGTTTAGAATGTTTGCCCCGAGGCGGGCAGGCGGGCGGGTGGCTGGGAGGGGTGGTGGTGGAGGCCTGGGGTTGTGATCTGGAGTGGAGGGCTGGTGGGAGCGGGTTTCCTGGCAGCAGAAGACCCAAGGGTGGAGGTAGCGAGGGCTGGGGTGAGGGGACAGTCCCTGCAGAGTCCCCGGGGCCCTAGCAGCCTGCCCAGGACCAGGTCTCCCTTCCAGACTGCTGGCCCAGCTCCTTTTTTGAGACAGGAAAATGGAGACCCACCGGGGCACACAGGCCTGGCCAACCTACAGCACCCCCTCCCTCTCCCCTGTGTCTAGGGAGCCTGGGCTTGTACATAAGAAACCGGTGGAGGACAATAACAGCATTCTGTAATCAGGGCTAATTGGTGCCGTGCTGCCCGGAGGAATGCCAGGCGTTCGGGACAGGACACTAACGGGAGAACCAGCTGCCCAGGAGAGCGCTGTGCAGAAGGAGGCGGCTCCAGGGGCTGTGGAGGGTGTGATTTGGGCAGAAGAGGAGAGCGGGAGCTGAGAGGTGGGCAACAGCTTGACCCAAATGTGGGACAAAGGGAGGCTGGCGTGGCTGGGGACTCAGGGCCTGCCTTAAGACCAGGGGACCCCTCTGTGCCCTGCGCTTCGGTGCCTGCTCATTCGCTTCTCCCGGGCCTCATTTTCCAAGGTGCCTGCATGAGGGCATTGCTGTTCCCCACACCCAGACAGAGCAGAGACGGAGAGACCTTGGGTGGTGGTGGTGGGGGGGGTGGTGGTGGTGAGGGGGCAGCCCGTCCCTCCCCAGTGCCTCTACCTTATAATCAGAGCAGCCCTTCCTTAATGTTTATGCCAAATTCCCAAACAGCCAGGCTGGGATGATGAGCTATAATTTATATCATTTTTCATAGGAGTTATAGGCTCAGACCCCTTCAAATGGGAACCACATTGGAGAAGGGGTAACCCGACAGGGCAGCGTGTGCAGAATCTAGGCCCAGGAAGCCACCTTCTTCTCTGGGACTTGGGGTGGGCTTGGCTTTTCCATTGGGTGCCTGGCTGGCTCACACAGAGGACAGAGAGGGCTCCAGCTTAACCTCGATGGGTAGCTGCAAGGAGGTGGGGGGGGGTGTCCGCTGCTCACAGTAACCTCTACCGCTTCCTGTGCCCCCCTGCCCCATGCAAAGCTTGCCAGGGGCACCCCGTCTTTGTCTTCGCTTATGCCCACAGAGCCATCTGGAGAAAACCAAGACTGGGCAAGTCCCTTAGCCTGTGGGGTCCTGCCACCTAGACTGGTGCAGGGGGGAGAGAGGATGGTGGGCCTCCAGCAGGAGAGCTCCCCAGTCGACCAGGAGGCCGGCAGCAGTGCCACCCAGTGAGCTGCAAGGTGGGGATCAGCCTTGCCAACCCTGTGTGGAGCGGAAGAGGCTGGACTGGTCATGTGATTCTTACAAAGTTCAACAGCAACCACTCTGCCGTGGCCGTAGAATATGAAGCAAGGTGCAAAAGTGATCCCTGTAGAAGTTGGGCTGCCAGTCGCTTCATGAGGAGAGGGTCCTTGAGTGGCACAAGTGCTCATGGGCTTGCTCGATCGCAGACAGGCTGGAGAGGTTGAAGTTCATGCACAGGCACCCAGGGGCAGTAGGCCTGGTGCACTAAAGCAGCCACTCACCGCCCTAGGGACTCAATTCTCCTTTGCACCCAGGGGGTCTCCACAAGCCCGTCCGCTCCATGACCACTGGCTCCTGGCTTTGTCAGGAAGAAGGTGGTTACGCCTGGCGTCGGGGTGAGGAGTTTCCTGGTGACTGGCCACGGTGCTGGCCGTGTCACAATTATTCAAGCATGAAGTGATCCATGGACGTCCTTTCTGGATGGTTTATTTTTTCAAAGTTAAGAAAAGGTTAAGACACTGAAGACAAATGTGTGCATAAGCAACAGTGGCGAAGTAAGCTGATGGTGCCCAGCTATCAAGATATAGCGACTGGGGGCTTATAGACTTGAAGGTAAACAAGCAGCCATCCAGCTCAGAAGCAACAAAGCTCACAGGGAAGAAGCACACCAGCCTGTGTGACCACGAGGTGTCGAAGGGGTCAGGTATTAGGCATCAAAGAACTGAAAATTATATCATTATAAATGAGGGGAAGTACAGATTAGGGACCCAAAGCCCATCAGTAGGAGAAGCAATATCCTCCTACAGAAGGGTCGCAGGAAGGAGACAAGCCAGTCAAGACACAGTGTAGCAACAATGAAGTATGCAACTTTTCTCTCTTTTCTTAAATGCTTCCTCCCCCCACTATCATGATCACAATTCTCCTTTACAAATCTGCCTAGACCAGGGGATGTACACTGGTGGGGATAGGAGCTTGAAACATGGGGAATCCGGGACAGATGATCCCTTCAGGACCAGTGGTGAGAGTGGTGATACCGAGAGGGTGGAGGGAAGGTGGAATAGAAAGAGGAAACCGATTGCAGGAATCTACATATGACCTCCTCCTTGGGGCACGGACAACAGGGAAGTGGGTGAAGGGACACATTGGGCAGTGTACAATATGATAAAATAATGATAATTTGTAAATTATTAAGGGTTCATGGGGGGTGGGGGGTGGGGAAATATGAGGAGCTGATAGCAAGGGCTCAAGTAGAAGGAGGATGTTTTGAGAATGATGATGGCATCACGTGTACAAATGTGGTTCGCATACAATCGATGTATGTATTGATTGCGATAAGAGTTGTGTGAACCCCAATACAATTATTTTTTAAAAAAGATTAAGAAACAAACACAGGATATGCACCTGCGGTCCTCTGCAGCCTGCACAGTGCCCACCTCACTTTGCCTGCTGTCCGCTCTGTGCCCACATTTTCTTGGCAGGCCCTGGACCAGTGCGGCCCGGTTGTTCCTCTGAGACAATCTCAGGCCCAGTCCTGGCGAGGGGCTCATGGAATTCAGGAGGCGGTGGGGACCCCTCTCGGTAGCCCCTCGCCCACCCGGCCCTCGCCAGCAACCCAGGACCTGTGTTCGGGTCCCTTGGGGCACGTCAGACCCTTTGGCCAGTGAGCTTCTTCGTCGGCGGCAGTGGGCCCAGCCACGGTCAGTGTTGGACCTGTCGCAGCAGTGGGCTGAGAACCTGAGCACGGTGACTGGTGACGGTCTGGTCGAGTCCCAGTGGCCTGGGAATAAAGGCCAGCTCTTTAGAACACACCTATGTGGGGAAGGGGCGGAGGAGGGAGAAAGAAAAGGGGAAAGGATCTCTCGGCGTTCAAAGTTCGGTTTGCCCCTGTTCACGGGGGACTAGCACCACGGGAAGGCAGATGCTGCCCTTCTTCCCCGGAGCCACAGGGATTCCTCTGCTGTTGACGTGACGTGAAGAGCCGGTGGGAGGGGAGAGTGGGCTCCACGGCCCCCTTGCTTTCTCTGGGGCCAGCGGAGTCTCTCTGGGGAGCCCGGGCCACCTGGTTCTCCCAGGTGAGAAACTTTCCATTGTTGCCTTATCGCGTGGCGATCTCGTGGCCGCTGCCGTGCAGCCACCACAGGTGCTGGCAGATGGAAGGCCGGATCTGTTCCGTTCTCTTTGTGCCAGGCGGAGCAGGGGCCACGAACCCCAGCATGAAACGGGGCCCACAACCGCAAGGCCCTCCACAACCGTAGGTAAAGACAATTACCGGCAATTTCCACAGCACGGTTTGTGTGTCGCTCGGAGGCCGGGGGTGGGTTGGGGGTGGGGGTGGGGCTTCTCAGCAGGAAGCCCAGAACGCAGCAGCATTCCCACCCTGCTGCCACCGCCCTCGCATGGGCCCCACAAAAGCTGCGGTCTCGCTTTGTCCCCGGCGAATCCTTTCAACTGTCAGACCTCTGGGTTTGATGTTGAAACTGCCCTTTCTCTCTTTCTCTCTCTCTCTCTCTGAGCGAGTGCTTTGATGGCTCTGATAAGACGATGTGATCAGAGGCCTGCCTTCAGAAACCACGCACTGTACCTCGTTGGGTCGCCACCATTCGGGTACGTCAGAAGGGAGGGAACCGGGGCCGCCCCCGGGGATGAGAAGCGGGAGTCGAATGTGCTGAGTTTGGGAGGCTGCCCCTGGGGGGCTGCCTGTGCCGGACAGGGAGCAGAAAACAAAACCAAGCCCCACAGAAAACTGGCCCGACACCCGCCAGAAGGAGTGGGGTGAAAGGAGGGGGCAAGGAGACCCAAGTGTCACCAAGCAGCCCTTTGTGCATTGAGCAAGTGGTTGAGCGTCCGCCCTTGACCCCTGCGGCCTCTCTGCCCTGCTCTGCTCCCATCCCCCAATGAGGAGAGGAAGGGGCCAGAGTCCCCCAGAGCTTAGGAAGGTCCTGCACTCTCGGGGGAGGTGACTGAGGGTCCTGGTCTGTCAGGCCAATGCTCCTCCCCTGGCTGAGTGTGAGTTTACACGATCAACATCTACAACCTATCAAGTGCTGGTCACCCCTGGAGCGTGAAATCACCACGGGGGTGAGGCCCTGGTGTTCCTGGGGGTGAACTTGCCTCTGTCTTTCAAAAGCCCTAGCCCTAACCCTAACCCTCTCCTCCCCGCGTCCCACCAGGAAGGCTAACAGCAAGATGCGACCAGTTCTGGCCCATTCCCACTCCCCTCGTAGAGACCCCTGGGACAGAGCAGGGCAGTGGCCCCGGGAGGTCGCCCTTCCTAGAGAGGGTCACTGGGTTTGCCCCTTGTGGCCTCAGCACCCCTTCCCTGAGGTGTGCCCTGCCATCGTGCAGAAAGCACCCTGGGGTGGAGAGAGAACCTCTCGGTGAATGTCCCAGGAGAGACCAGGCATTTTTAAAGGCCTCCAAACTTGGGCCTGAAGGCGGTGACCTTCCAGGTCTCTTAGGCGAGACGGTGTTGGCTTTTGGCTCCCTTTTTAACTTTGCCTCGTGGCTCCAGAGCCTGCTTGAGCAGACAGGGTGAGAGGCTCAGCAGCCTGCAGGTGTTGGGTGTCGTGAGAGCTCTCTGGGGTCCCTGTCAGACGCGAACGCCTGTGAATCTGTGACTCGAGGAATTCCCCTGGATTTGCATAAGCGTGGCATCTTCAGGTCTCGAAGTACTTTCAGATACCTTTCAATAGCGCATTTGATCTCTACCACAGCCCTGTGGGGCAGGCAGGCGGGCCGGGGTGCCTGTTTCCATACCCCCTGTGCAGGCAGTCAGCCACGGAAGCCCAGAGAGGGGGAATGGCTGTCCAGGAACCGCTCAGGACGGCTCTCTTGGGAGGAGCCCTCCTCCTGGACTGTCCCTGGGATCGCTGGGGTCTGAGGGCCTGCGTAGAACCCTTGGCACCATTTGCAGGAGATGGGCCAGGCCTTTCAGAAGCAGAGGCCCTGGAGTCACGGTTCCAGCACGCGCTCTTCCTCAGCCCAGCCCCGCCCGGCCAATCTACTCCTAGCCAGTGCAGGGCCAGCTTCAATGTCTCGTGCTCTGCAGACATGATCCTGCTTTCTCTCTGTACTCAGAAATCGGTTTCCTCCTCTATCAGACGGGGAGAGAACCAGCCTAGGCAGCAGCCCTTATGGATCCACATTTTCACAGATGAAGAAAGTGAATCCCTCACTGGGCTATCATCACACAGCTAGTACAGGCTGCGGATGGGATTTGAACCCTCTACTCTCTGACCATCAACGCCCAGGATCTCATGCTCCAGAGCACATGTACTCGTTCATGGCATTCACAAAGCACAGACTCATCAGGAAGACTGGTGGCTCCTCCTCCCCCTCAGGGTCCTCCCAGCCTGGCCCAGTGTTTGTTTGCTGGCTCTCTTTACTCTCCCCCTGGGGGATCCGAGAGTGTCGTCGGGACAGGGACTGCGTCCTGTCCAGCTCCTCCGCTCCTCACACCTACCTGACGCCTAGTTGGTCCTTGGTCTGTCCTTGCGAGCTGAAGATGCAGAGTGAAGAACTTACAAGGCAAAGGTTTGCCAAGGCCAGCTGGTGCCTGGAGACCCAGGGCCTGCTTATTCCATTGGGTTGAGCTCTGAATACCCTGGGGGCCCCTGGCCTAGCACTGACACCACTGAAGTGCGGTGCCCAACTTGTTCCTCTTCACACTGGCCTCAGACTTGTCCTGGTTTCTTCCATGATGCAGAATAATGTGATTTAATGTGTTTAAAAGGGCGGGGTCTGAGGGCTGAGCCCCAGTGACATAAGTGATTGAGTGCGGGACTGCTGAACGAGGGCTTGGCGGTTCAAATCCAGCGGCGGCTCTTAGAAGCAGCGCTGGGTACCTCCCAAGACCACCAGAGGCAGTGATGCCCCCCCCAAACAAACAAACAACAACAACAACAACAACAAAAGTGCAGGGTCAGGACTGGGCCCTCCATCATCAATCCATCATAGAATGCCCTGTGGCCTGAGCCCCGGTGATGTAGTGGTTGTATGCGGGACTGCGGCCCACAGGGTTGGCGGTTCAAATGCAGCAGCAGTTCTCCAGGAACAAGGCTGGGCTTCCTACTCCCACCAGGGCAGTGAGGCCCCCCACCCCAAAAAATAGAATGCCCTATATCTTATGAAGAAGGAGAGCCACTCTGTGCCAGTTGAACTGTGACAAGATCTCACTCTCTGGATGGCATCTGCACTTCAGAGATGCTAAGATCTGTACAGATATTTCATCAGAGAAAATACATGATCGGCTGATAAGTCCATGGAGTCTCGACATCATTAGTCATCCAAAAAAAATGTAAATGTAAATGAGCTACCCTCAGCCTGTCACTAGAAACCAATGCCCAATGTGGATATCAGAAGAGATTCTGACACTTGCCTTTGAACCAGGAGCAGCCAAAGCAAACGGAAGACCTAGAGTAAAAGAGCGAAGCGGATTCCAAAAGGCAGTTCGAGAAGACAAAGTATTTTAGTGAAACGTGTGAAGACTGGAGCTGGAAAACCAAAGGAGAAGAACATGTTTCAGGATTCCTGAATCTAAAAGAACTGAAGAAACACACCGAGCTTTCAGCTTGGGCAAGATATCGAATGACCCAAGAAGCATTAAAAGAAGATGGAGGGAATCCAGAGGCACTCCCTGTACCACAAAGAACCCGTCAATGCTCCACCATGGCAGGAAGTAGCGTACACACAACAAAGAAACGATGAAAGCGAGGGAAGAAGTGCCAGCTGCACTGAAGGCATCGGTGGAAAACAAGCCTGTGGGTATAAATAAAATACCAAGCAAGACGTTTTAACAAATGGATACAACACGGGAAGCACTCATTCACTCACGTCAAGAAACTTGGAAGACGGCGACCTGAAAGGGAGGCCTAACGGTGTCCCCTCTAAAGACAAGTGATCCGACAGAATGTGGAAGTCATCACACAATATCATTCATCTCTCGTGCAAGTTACAGTCGAATATAGTTGCGGCAGGACATCCACACGCAACAGAAAGTCAAGCCTAATCCAGAAGGGGATTTAGAGTCACTGCTGGCATCAGATGGATCTGGGCTCCAAGCAGAGAATAAGAGATAGACGGGTGTTTGCTTGTGTTTCATTGCCTGCGGAAAGGCATCCAGCGGTGTGGATACTGACAAAGGATGGATAACATTGCAGAGAGTGGGAACCTTAGACCGGGCCATGGTCCTCGTGAGGAACTTATTCCCCGAGCCTATCGCTCAGACACCACAAGAGGGCAAGGTGTGGTTTAACACCAGGGAAAATAGGTGTCCGGGTCAGGGCTGTGTCCTCTCACATACTCATTGCATCGCCAGGCCGATGCTGGGGGAATCATCCACGAAGTCGGGCGACACGAAGAAGACTGGGAGAAGACGCCTTAAGAACCTGTGATGTGCAGAGGACACAACCTTGCCCGTGGAAAACAAGGTTGCCGAGGAAGATCACAGCCACGGCCTCCGATACGGATCACACCACTACGCAAAGCAAACCACCGTCCTCCCAACTAGACCAACCGATGCTGCTGCGATGAACAGGATAGACGGAAGTTGCCAAGGATTTGATGGTGCTTGGCTCCACATTGCTCATGGAAACCAACAAAAACTCCAGATACAGCCATCAAGCTGGAGCCGACTCATAGTGGCCTTACCGCACAGGGGAAGACTGTCCCTGTAGGTTCCCGAGGCTGTAACTCTTTGCAGGAGTAGGAAGTCCCTTCTTCCCTGACCGCTGGTGGTTTTGAACTCCCGACCTTGCAGTTAGCAGGCCAATGCATAACCACTCTGCCACCGGGGCTTCTGCACATGGAGATGGCAACCAAGAAGCCAAGCGACGTCTCGCTTTGGGCAGAACTGCTGATTAAACACCTCTTCAGAGGGCTGAGCCCCGGTGGCGTAGTGGTTGTGCGTGGGACTGCGGCCCACTGGGACGGAGGTTCAATTCCAGCAGTGGGGCTGGGCCTCCTACTCCCACCACCAGAGAGCAGTGATGTCCAAAAAACAAAAACAAAAACAAAACCTCTTCAGAGCATATAAAAAAAGAGCTGTCGTCCTGGAGATGAAGATACCTCTGGCCCCTGCCAGGCTCTTTTCAATGGTTCTGAGCGCTGGAGAGCTGGACACTAAATATGGAAGACCGAAGAAGAACTGAGGCCTTTGGATTAGGGTTTGGTGAAGAAGATTGAAAATGCCACGGACTGGGAGCGGAAATGAGCAAGTCTGTCTTGGACGAGGGTCAGTCAGAGTGTCCTTGGAAGCCGGCATGGCTCCAACCTACTTTGGCCATGTTCTCGGGAGAGAGCAGTCCCTGGAGAAAGACTGTTTGTGTGGCACTAGAGCGAAGGCCTCCACGCTGTGCAGTGGCACAGGCTGCACCGTCGGGTCCATCACGGCAAGAGTGTGAGGCTGGCCGGGGACCGGGCAGAGGTGCCTGGGACTGCCCATTCCGCATGAGCCTCAGAGAGAGAGAGAGAGAGAGAAGAGAGAGAGAGAGAGAAGAGAGCGCGAGCGAGCAGTTGGGGACTTCTGTCTGGCCCCCCTTATGATGGACAGACCTGCCCCCCTGAATGCAGGGGTGTTCCTTTGACACAGCTCTGCACCAGCCTCCTCCCTGCTCCCCTGTCCCCTGCAAAAGAGCCACAATTCTCAGCAAGTGTGAGAAGCCCCTACCGCAGGCCGCCTTCAGCGGGCCGAGATTCGACATTACTCACAGCTTCCAGTACCTGCCCAAATTCAAACAGGAAGCCTGGTTTTTCCTCTCATGTCAACAGCGGCCTTTATTTCTCTTTCTGTTCGGGCCCTGGGGCTCCCTTGC